>JTDE01001238.1:120957-156607 GCA_014338405.1 Paragonimus skrjabini miyazakii
TTCGGATACTAACATACACGCAGTACTCAATACATTCAATCGCGCCCACCAGTCAGTTAGGTTTATACTTGGAGAGGAGACTGGAAACGAGATATCTTTTTTTAGATGTTCGTTTACATTGACGAATGGACGCAACTATTCAACGCAGAATTCATCTCAAGAATACGTTGTCAGATCAGTACACAAACTTTCACAGTTTTGTACCCCTCAAGCAGAATACATTTCTAGTACGCTGTCTGACTGATAGAGCGCACAATATTGGTTCAGCGGATACGTTAGAAGGTGAATTCGAATTCATAAAGAACGTACTTCATGATAACAGTTACCCGGCACGATTTATCGCCAGAAATATGATCAGAATATCATTTAAACTTGAAGTGCATGACGCAAAAAGGTAGCCTGTGTTTATACGAGTGCCGTTCCAAGGGGACAATGCCGCAGAATGGCTGACAAGTAGGCTCAACCAGACACTTAGGAGAACCTATGCTACACCTGAACTCCCTATTCAATTCTCCACATCCCCAGTTCTCGGTTTCGTAACAAAGATAGACCTAATCTAAGTGCATCTACTCATTCAGTTGTTCCTATGGAGCAGGTTAAATTGGTCGGACGTCAAGATAGCTTTCGAAACGAATCCGAGAACACCATCCACGGTGGCTGGGGTACGGGGAATCGCGATCTGTCCACAGTGCTATCTCGTTCATCTGGTTGAAAGCGGGCACTAGGTGAAAACTGATCAAGCCTTCAAAGTGGTATATCACCTGCCAGGTAACCCATCGAAAGCTGTCCAAATTAGAACACTTTGTACTGCCGAGGTTATTGGAATCAGGCTGCTTGACCCAGTATTATGTCATCAAAAACGGTTTGTTCAGGCGCTGCATCTACCATGCCCACAAATCCATCGGATCGATGGCGAACCTATGCGGTCAAACCAATAGACAAGCGTGACGTAACTGACCAATCAAGTCATCGCCAATTCGACTGACCAGTGACCTAGTTTCTCTGTAATTAGTCTGATCGATATCTCGATCTAACTCTATTAACTCCCTACATAATTGTACCGGCCTGAAGATGAATGATCAAAAACATATATTCGTCTATATGTCTTTATCCTCATTAGAGATACAATTCCTTTTAATTGGTACCTAAACGTGTTGGGTTATACAATGCAACAAGCTTTTATTTGTTAAGCAAGTTAAAAAACAGGTTTTTCTCTGGTGCTATTTTAACGTATTTTCTTGCTTCACTTTTTAACACGTCGTTTACTGAAGACATGGGCATAATTGATCTTACTCACAAAGTATTGGTGACAAATCTTCATTAGTTGTATCCGAGGTCTAGTCAGCCCGGGCGTCATACAAAAATTGCCTTATCAAAGCTCGTTTATCAGCGTAATGAAAACCGGCCACATTCTCGTCTATTTTGGTTTGAATTAGACCGACCACCAACTATTCTTTCTTGTCAATGAATGCGCATTGCACATCCAAAACGTCCTTTTCTAACTCATTCGTAAGTGACCAACTATACTGCGGAACATTCAGAGATTCATGAATCTGCTTCTCATTGTCAGCTGTCATCAATATATCATCAGCATGTCGCTTTTAAAGTTAGACGCTTGCAATGACAGTTGCGATCTCTTATTCAATGTTAGACATACAAAAACTGCTAGTTGTGGTCTAAGTGGACTTCTAGTTGTAACATTAACAACCTGTTTGAAACTTTTGCCCTAGAAGAAAACTTTTACACTTGCGCATGGTAATATTCGACGTTTCAACTTGTCAGTTGATACGGGAATGTGAGTCACATGGATAAAAATGAAATCATATGCAAAATTTATTTTGTAATCTGAGGTATTTATATCTTTAATACGTTTGATTAGGCTACAAGTGTTTCGCAGTGCACGTGACCAAAACTTTCTTCTTGGGGAGTCTAATGTTTCAAACAAAATTTAAAAAAGACTTATGACAAAGTGAACTGTTCATCGCAAAAATGAGATCTAATGAGATGGTGGGCTTGTGTATTTTAGGTGTACTGATGCCCAAAGGTTTCTGTTTGTCATATAATTTTTCATTTATAATTACGTGTAAAAGTGATGTGTAAAACCGTTTGCTTATCTTTTTCTCTAGCAAGTGCACATTTTCTGGTGAATCGTCAGCTATAAAATTAAGCACATCAGAACGTATCACGTTCACTTTCATGATGTAGTCGAATCTGCTCAGTAAGGCCACATCAGATCGCTTATCAGACGTTAAGATAACAATATTATGGTTATTTCTAAGATAACTAAGGACGAGATAATTGGCTCAGAATAGACAATCATTTTACGTTATTCGTAATCCGGTGTACTAAGAGAAACTATCGGAGAGTCTGGCTATAAGCCATCTCTGGTCTTCTGTCGAACTATCCAGGACAATCAAAAACAAGTGACCGATTTCACCTAGTGAGAAAGTGAATTGCCACAGTCGAGGAGAGTACGAATCGGCCTAGGATTGACTACTACGAAGATTTAGAACAGTGTTCGTTAAAATAAGTGGGCCACTTTAAACTATCATCGGATGAAAGAAAAGTAACAGGAGAATATGCAAAAGTGATATGGGTGCATTTTACAGCTATATAGACTACCAGTGATAGGAGCATTTCGTCAGACGCAGTTTTAAGATACTTAGTGTATCCTAGTCAATACACATTTGCAAGTCACTCTTCCTAAAAGTTCGTTTTGCTGACTGAAAACGTCATCTTGGTACATTTTCTTGATTCTCTTTTTCAGAAACTGAACGTTTCCTACCGTCATACTAACATTACCTGAACGATTTCCTCTTTGTTTTGGCTCATCAGGGAGGTGAAACTACAATTATTGACGTCAAAAAGGCATTTTTTGTTTGAGCATGAGTATCGTGGGGTTCGAGTTTTAAAACCTACAACTTGCAATCATTCTTTTTTGCGATTGACAGAAAGTATGGGTTTTTTAAATCAAGGAATGCTGAAGAAACTTCCTGTAGGATGATATTGTGGCCCTTTTTAATAGTTTTCATTATAAACTGATCACTTCTGTTATTTGTATGGTCTGACCGTTCTCAGTGCACCTAACTTGCACAACAGATATACTCTGTTGCTATCTGATGGACAGATTATGTTTTTGAAGACGTATTTAGCAAATCCTTACATGCTTCAGTTTCTCAATCCAGAAACCTCCTATAAACAACAGTTTCTTTTGCCTGTTTACTTATAACGTTCAAGTTTGATTCTGCTAGCTTTCGAAAAAATTGTACACATTATGGACAACAATGATAGGATAGACTTAAAATAATTTAATTGTCGGTAGATGGGTAAACGGTGCTAGAATCAGAGACTTACATGACGTCTCCTGTATGTAAACCATCTAGATCAGTTGGACTACTTTAGCACGCGAAATATTTTTCTAACACAAAACCCTTACGAAAATTCCGCAACTGTTCAGCCATACTGGCACGTGGAATGAAATCAGTAAGTCAGATGATCTTGATTCCTGAGGGAATAATTATTGTCATGATGCGAGATGATGCTGGATCCATGTGTGAACAACACGAGGGCGAGTTTAGATAAGATAGGTGCAAAAGTAAACTCACCAAATGATTTTGAGTACCCTATATATTCTCAAACAGTTTCAAAATATGGAACACCTAAATGGAAAAACAGCAACACCGTACATGATTGTTCTTATGGGGTCTGGAATCGACCCCTAATCAAGCCTTGATGAAATCTAATGATGACTGGTTAAGTCGTACGCCTCGCAAAAGATATCCCATTAATTTTGCGTTAAGTGCACTTTGATGCATCAGTATTCAGACTCGTTTTGTGATGGGATTAATGAACTACAAGTATTTTACTACAAACCGCACGGAGAGAAAACCAATGTGTAAATCTAAACTGTAACAAAAATCACAGAGTCGGACATTTGGTAAAATTTCTTAATTGTTCATTACAACAAATGTGGCATCACAACAAGTTATTTTTTTTAGCTTGGGCAGCCTTTATTAGAACGGCACTCTAGTCTACTGCAGACACAGTTGTATGGGTAGAACTTGATATTCTGCCGCTAGCCTTAGCACAGACTACACTGTAAGCTGGCCACAAACTAAACCGTGGCTATTCACTTTGTGGAGTGTACGTAATTCAGACTGTTGAGAGGCACATGTGGTTGAGAGTTTGCACATGATACTTCGGTCGTGCCTGATGTGAAGTCACTGACTTACGGGTCAACAAAGTTGTTTCAAAAAGGCCAAGTTCAGTTCTCGGCCGTGACACGGATATGCATTATTGGTGACCTCCAACGAGAGCGAAACTCCAACTATAGTGCTTCTTTCCGAGAAGGGTTCGTTAGAAAGTCTTTCTGAATGCGATTATTGCGACTAACTGCGAGTAGTGTTCGGTTTATAGATGTTTGTAAATGTTCACGGATGACCAAACTATAAGGCACGTTATGCAAGCCAGAAAACATTGAATAAGTGTAAGTTTCTCGTTACTTCCCTTAGATTACTACCCTGCCCAAAACTTTTATTCACTCACAGCTCAACCAGATGAAGCACGTTGCAAATACTATCCTAAGATGAATTATGCAAAAAACAGGATAGTTACTGATCACGAGGTTCCCCAAAGTGTATAACATCTACACCGTAAACGAGTGCAATATTTCCATAAAAAATTATCACCTTATTTGCAAACATACCATGTATTACTTAAAATAACCAATCGCATTTGTCAGAAAAACTAAATGTCATGAACTTAGCCCAGCCCTTTCCTCGCTGATCTTTTAGATGTCAAAGCCAATCTCCCAGAAAGTTTCTAGACTGAAACACTTCCCATAGTTAATTTGGAAGCAAGCCATCAGCAATGCTAAAAAAACATGTGCACGATGTTGGAATTTGTATCTGCGGATATTAATTGATGTATGAAAAGAAGAGTGATATATAAATAACACGAATGAACGAATTGAAATGTAAGACCAATCAGTGTGTATCAGTTTGCGTTCACGTTCAGTCATTGCACTTTGTTCAAAGCAAAATGCCAGCAAAAAAATGTTGAGGTGTAATGTGATTGGGGAAATCTTTCGCAGTATAGTTGGAGAAAAGACAGTTAACAAACTATACGATCGTTCACCGTACTGATGAATGGCTTGAAATTATTGAATAGATATTTTTAAAAGAATGCTAGTACTGGAGTACATCAATGCTGGTAGCACAAAAATTGTCTATTCCGAAAATAGACACTAGGGTATATGCTTCAACACCACGTAACCACTCCATGGCTGCCAGTGCCAAGTCCACGTAAGAAAAACACCATTTCTTGTCACAGTGCACTCCACTGTCCCTCCCTGCATTCTCCTACGGTCACTTCATCGTCTAAATACGTGCCTGCGCCTGAAGCACCACCTAGCAGTTGTATAGTGGGAATTCCTGCTCCTCAAAAATTGTTCCAGCTGCAACAAAAGTTCTTCAGGCTCTCCGTTCTCTCAATGATCTGCTTATCGAGCTTAGCAATGACACAAATGGTGCGCATTCTGTTGTGGTACGAGTATCATATCGCTTGCAAAGCTGGCTTTCATGAACTTGATGTGATTCTTCTCGTTCCTAATCAAATACACTAGGCTGCAACGTTCCACTACCAAATAAAGTCACCCCAATCTTGCGAGGAACTGTCTAGATTCGAGTCGTGTCGCATCCGAACTTCGCCCGTCTCCAATCTTAACTTTGGTACTGGGTTCAAACACAGATACCAGATATATTTGCAGCTGATTGCTTCTTGGCGACTCCTTGTGCACTTATCAGGTTCCGGTTGACCAACTTCTAAACATCTGCTAGTTCAGGCAAATTCATCCTTTGGTCTTCTCATAAGCCAATTTTCAGACCAACTGGAACTTAACTATTGCAACTTTGACCCCAACAATTAAGGAAAAACACGGTCTTCCAACGAGCTATACTTGCTGCTCAGCCCGAAGGCAAAATAGTGATTTACAACAACTGTATTTATAGATTTTGGGTGGTCTTGGACCTAGGCCACCAAATGGACCAATCGGAAGCGAGCGCAGGTTCTCTGATGTTCGAGAATTTTGGCGGGCTTTCAAATTCCCCAAAAATGAAGAATTCATTTTCCTTGGCAAATAATGCGAATTCTTGGAAAAAAGTGCGTTTTCCCAACACCTACAAGTCCAGAGTCTCACTGAAACTTTCAAGATCCTATTCCCCTGAAGCTATTAGAGTAAAACAATTATTTTGACCCACTTTTAAAACTTGGGCTTTAAGAACACAGTCACTCAGTTGATGCTGTTTATTCAATAACACCGCACACTCTCAAAGAATTCAGGTGTAATCCGGTGTACTGTCTAATTACAGGATTTGCTCAACTTGACTCATGGCTAGGCAGTGTGAATGCTTATTTTAACGCGCTAGATTTGCAGCAGCATTGTGTAATCTGTTTATCACAAAACCGTGAAACCAGCACGACACACAATTTTCTCCCAAGGTCTTACCTCTAGTTTCTGTGTTACTTACACAGCGTACTGTCATCTTCGTGCTTGTTAATCAATTACCAGGAGACACTCATGAAATAGATTATTCAGTAGGTGTATGTTGCCCGTGTGACACATCGCATACTTACAATCGGTCGCGATCAGGTAAATATTCCACGCATATGAATGAGACATTCACCACACTCACTGAGAGTAAGATGTGGGAAACCGCGTGATCATGTGCATGCTCACATGAATCACTAGCAAGCTGCTTGTGGGAACGTATTTTAGTGATCTGTTTCACTCGTAGCATGACAGAAAAATGTGGAACTGTTCAGCCGAATAAAATGTGCGTTGGAAAAAATAAAACATGAGTAATCGTTTGAAATGCAGCAAGCCACCAATTTCTGCATTGAATCACAACAATAGTGAGGAGTGAAGTGTAAAACTAGGAGGACTGAAGCTACTATCTGATTTAAAACAGTTTGTTCACTTCAGAAATTTGAAAAAATCGTTAGAACACGAAAACTGGTCGATGCAAGCATTTCGTATTGACTGTTCAGTACAAAATTTACAATAACATGAAACGGTTTTTTATATCGAAAAGTTAGAGGTGGGTGGGGTGGATAGTCGAACGACACGTTAGGAAAGGTCACTAAGTCTAGGGCAAGGTCAAACTCACGAACAATTGTTTTAATCGACTGTGTATTCAGAACCTATTGTTCGTGAGCTTGACCCTGCCCTGGACTTAGTGACCTTTCCCAACCCATCGACCAACTTTCCAACCCACCCACTCCTAATTCGATATAAAAAACCGGTTCAGTTATTGCAAATTTGTTACTGAAGAGTCAGCACAAAATGCTCGCATCTACCAGTTTTTGTGTTCTAAAGGTTTTGTTCAGATTATATGATTGTCTACTATGCATAAAAGCATTCTTGGATAAGCAAACAGCGTGTTGTACTAGTTTATGATGAAACTAACGTGGCGTTGATGTGTTAATAATGTTCAGCTCTCACTTCATTGCCTTGTGACTTGCATTTGTTCATTATATTTGGCATGTAGAAATACGGTATAAACATGTGTGCACCTACTTACAAACTACTGCTCCCCCAAAGTGTGCACATATCTGCCGTTTATAAATGCTCAATATCGGAGACTGTTGATGAGACCGCTATCACAATGCACACGCTTAGTGAAACTTCCCCAGTTTGTTTGTTTGTAACACTTTCCAGTAATAACACTGCAGAATTTTCAGTACCGAATAAGTTTCTTCACCGATAGAAGTAGATTTGTTTCAAAAGAACAGGCTTTTGGTAATTCATCATCAGGATAACTACAGTACATTTATATCGGCTAATCAAATACGGAAGATTACTGATAAGTAGTCGGGGATTTCGTTAACTTCAAGTTGAACATCACCCACAATTGATCGCAACTGTCGCATTCCCATAGACTTTCCAGTTGTCCTCTTTCGAAAAGAAGCACTAGACTCGAGTTTCGCTCTCATTAGAGCTCATCACTAGTTCATATCATCGCCACTGCCAGGACTAGAACCACGGACACGCTGTTCATGAGGCAACCGTGTTTACCACTGCACCACTGACCTCACATTAGGCACGACCGAATTATCACATGTGAACGCTCAACCACTTTTGCTTGTGAGTAATGATCAGGTTGCCTGACCGTCTCGAAATGTTGCGAGATGTTATCATTTCGTTTATTCTCGTCGATTGCGTACATGCAACCGGAGGTTACAAAAACGGATAACGGATAACACATCCGTAAATGGTCACTGAACGCGAGGATCCAACAAACACTAGCAACGCAACGGCTAATCCGGAAACCGGCGTCTTCGATTGATAAACATATTTTGGATACATATCACTTGATTGACCCATTAACTATGTTCAGTGTTTGTAATGCTTCATGATGCTCACCCTCAATGTAATATTCCGTGACCGGTTTTGTTCTTGTTTAATCTTATCAGCCAGAAATAATCAGAATGGGGGTTCGAACCGGCTACTTTTTGCGCTACGACTCAATGCTGTTATACGCTTGGCCAGCTATAACACAACTACGCAGATACTGCCCTGTCACAGGCGACGCCCATCGATCTGGTGACCGAGCGGATAAGAGTATTGTATGGACGCAAACGGCAGCCGGCTCGACCGCCGGTTCAGACTATCTCCCACTGATGAGACTGAACAAGAACAAACATGGGGTGCCGGATTGAAGTTGAGCATCAAGAAGCATTAAAAACACCATTTCAAGCCCTTGCAGCCGTAGTCAGTGCAAACTGGCGATTCGAGGTGGACCGCGCCCACCCATACTAATGCGGTGAAAACAATTTGTAACTCAATTGTTCGACGTTAATTAATCTGAACTCCAAGATGCCCCCACTCATGAAAGACAAGCAAATCAAGCACAAACGATCACTCTGCACGCAAAAGGTGCTGATGCAGCCAGTGTCGTTGCCATCGAACTGACCCTGCCTTTATTAGTGCATCTTATTCAATATCTGTTGTTTTTCTTATGACCGTTTCATATTTACCCGATGCTTTCATGTGCATGACCGGCAAGAATAAACGAAATGTTGGCATCTGGCAACATATACTTTTCTACCTTGTTGATGAATAGGGTCGAGGGAGCTCAGTTTCCCAAACAGCCTGTTCTATCCGAACATAAACGGAAAACAGCGAATGGTTCTATATTTTCAAGAGGTCTTCCTGTACGCGTGGTGAAGGCGAATGTAGGCGAATGGTGGTGGCTTCTGGGAATGCCAACAGGCTACCTCTGACCTTCTTTGAGTGTGCATCACGGACGCGATAAGTCGAACAGAATGACTCCACGTGACTGATTAAAGGCTTGGACTCTCTTAAATGCGTGGCGACTAAAGGTGGACATCGTCAGTGCAGAAAGAAGACATGTTGCGATACGTTAACATTTAGTTTAATCTCATCAGTCACACATGTGAAACTTGCAAGTTATGTACGACAGGCAAGTAAGGATAGACAGAGTATGAACACGCATACAGTCATATTAGGTATTATATCATCCACACCATGGCAACCCTATAGGTTGCTACAACCACTCTTGTGCACATAACGCCTGCTGGTGAGTTCTGACCAACATGACTTCACTAAAGGTCAGTAGATTCGGTTTCTGATTGCGTAACAATATGTTTGTCCCAAGCTGCGAGTTTGGACTACTATTTCACGTTGCACCGTTGAGTGCTCTTGACTTGAATGCGTTAGTTTCAAGCCCTTGGTACCACCCTCGTCTCGATTACTTGTGCTTTAAAATGGACCTAGCGGCTGCCAGTGATTTAACTGATACAGAGTAAGTATCTGAAGTCACAACCAAAAATCAAATAAGCCAACTTGTAAGTGCCATACTATTTATTGCTTAATGATAATTAAGAAAGGAATTACGACTTTATCAGCATACCTTCGAACAACTTCCATAATTTCAGTTTTGCTCCCCTCCGATTGTGAAAACATATGTGCATGATGTACACTTCGATTGGTAAGCTGTTATTCATGATCTGTTATGCAGCATCTTATTGAGTCAACTATTTTCGTCGTTAGCCTGACTTAGTTTTAACTAAGTCTAATGAGCGCAGCAGTAACCAAGAGCAGAGATCGATGTCTTGTTTAATGGCTAGACTAAAGCTTTATTGGTTATGGAGCGAGATTCTTGAGTATTTCTCCTGTCAGTTCGCATGCAAGACTTTTGAGTCGGACGTAAAGGTATGGATCTCTCAAAGTAAACCATTTCCGAAACAGACGTTCAAGAAGTATAGGATTGTTTGTCGCTGGATGAATACAACGCCGGTACATGTGAGCTTTTCACAATTAATCAGGCAGTTGCGTCAAATGACCATTTTTCAAATTAATTAGGGCGTTAAAGCAGGGGACTTCTCTACCGGATTCTCGATTACTCATTGTTTTGAATTACTCTGCTGATCACGTTTAAGTAACCAGCATTTCACATTACTTGAGGGTTGTTGTAAAAAGAGCAAATACAATGGAAAATGTGATAGACAAACTTGTCTCAGAAAACATGCCTGAGTAACCGTTTTGAGGACAATGAATCATCCTATTTGCACATGCTCACTTGAGCTTACTTATGCTGCTATTTTTGTTTGGCATCTGTGTGAACTTGCGAGTTCGCACTACCCTGAGACCGGTGCCGATTCGCACTCGGTTAGAACTAAGTCTGTGTGTAACGGCACAGATTAGCGGGCGGATTTGTCAGCAATGAACACTGAAGAATGCAGAACATGTAGTATGGCAGATTTTTGTTATATTTGGTGATCTAATCGCGTGAAGTAAGAAGGTAACCATCAAACTTGTATTTCAAGTTGTCTCCCACAAGCATATAACCCTCTAAGTGTATGCCTTTGTTTAGCGAAAAGTGATGTGCTATAATACGATCTATTTTAATGAAGGGTTTCGTGTGTAGCAGTTGCCAGATACCCTTAGATTGCTAGCTTTCCTGATTAGAGGGTTTTTCTTCGTCTTGTGATTCGCTGTCTTTCAGCATACATGCACACTTAGTATGGAGTAGTGTTGAGGGTACAATAGCTCGAGCTGCAGCTGATTCCGAGAGCAGATTACGAAACGATGGACTAAGCGAATAGAAAACCATAGTATAAACCAAACGATTAAATAGAAGGAAACAACGACGATTCATGACGAATATTCCACGAATGTCATATGCCTTCAAGTACAAGCGGCAAGTCCCTATTTTGTAGTTTTGTGAGAACAGATTACGAATTCTGGTAAGGTCCACGGTGCGTCTGGATGGAAGGCTCTGACTTCTTTTACAGGGAGTAAACTTTGTTTATGCTAGTTTATGCCGTGACAACCTGATTTTTTATCAACGTAGACTTGCCAACAAAGTTCGTAAACCTTGTATGCGCACTCAAATGGTTTTTTCGTATCTGCAAGATAAAAGTAGACTTGGTTTTGATGAGCACACGCATGTATTAATAATACTTGAAGTTAAGTAGCAACTCGAACCAATGACAGAAATGGCATAATTTGTTATATATAGTGACGCTGTACACATTGCAAGTTTTGCATTCTCAGTGTACTACAGCGCTGCTAACATGATAATGTTCGTTAATTCCAGAATACACAGTAACTACCTGTTAACTCCAATCTACAACTCCACGAGTAGGACTCTCTAGACATATTTATCTGAATGCGAAGGCTGTGATCAAATGTGAGTGATGTTCAGCTTGAAATTTACCAAATCCCTAACCACTCATCAGTAATCTAAAATATCACCTAGCAGGTTTAACAAAATTAGAGATTTCGACTTGTCTGAGAAGTTCTAATCGCGGGGTTATCAACTGAAATTCCAGAATAGATATTATACACAGTAGTGTACCCCGAGTGGACACTCATGAAAGTTTTGTTAATGGTGAACCAAATCGGCAACCTTGACGTTACGTGTGATTAGATAATTATCTAATCTCTTAAAATTAAGCCTAACAAGACAGCGGTTCGGGAGTGATCGGTTTTGTCAGAAGGAAAAGATGACTCAGTATAGAATAGATCAAAGTGCGATCTTCAGTCAGCTGCGCTTAGTGAAAACAGATCCACGCAAGATGAGGTATACTGTTCTACTTATCTTAGTAACCTAAAGTCTAACGTGTAGAAGATAAAGTCAATGGAAAACTACTATACGGCAAATTGAAAAATCACAAATATGTAAATCTTTTTAACACGGCTATTTTTAGAATCGCGGTATCTTCAATCACATACAGCTCATAAGTGCAACTGCCGACTAAATCTCAGTAGGGTTTCCAGGACCTTGAGCAATCGATAATATTCAATAAGTTTGGTTGCAGTGAAGACTATTTTCAGACGTACGTGATGACCGCAGTGTCTACCAAATGTGTGAGTGAGGAAGTTCATAAGTTCTAGTGGTTAGGTTTGGAATGACCATAACAAAGTGCATTACATTTTATATATATATTACACCATATCAGTTTTGTGTATGTACTTTCGTCCTTAAGAATGTCTAAGTTAGGCCCGCACACGAACTTGAAGGAGACGCATATGACAGCTGGACACACCGTTAGGATAACTGGCTACCCCACAGTTTGACCTAATGTACGACACATTCCTGATTTTCCTAATTGGGCTGAGACATGTTTGTGATTGCACTCTGGCACACTAGCAAACAACTGTTGTAGGAGGGTAGCTAAATACTAAAATAGTAGCACGTTTATCAGTTACAAGGCAGCGTGTGCTTAAGGATGCCAGACAAACAATGGACACGTGGATGCGTAAATTCATACTATAAATTGTCCGATAGCCTGAAGCCCGTTTCTTTCAAAAGTGATGAGACTAATTCACATGACTTCAAGGGTCCAAAACTGTCTATTCCGTGCTGTGTGCAATTATGATGAGACGGTTCCGTTTCATCACACATTTCTTAAAGAAATCTTCTCACTCAGAGTGAAAGCGTACAGTAGAATGGATCCGTCCAATGAAATAATTGTAGTGTTCTCATATGACATAGCCATAGTAAAGACCTACGAAACCCGACATCGCTGGGAGTAGGCAACTGAAGTATCTGGAGGAATTTCGTCAACATAAAATAGATGTTGCCTATGCTTTCAATTGAGAGGCACGGGTGACTAGTCACACTTTCCAACGTTGGTTACAATTATTAAACCAGCAACATTCAGTCATAATGGGAAGATCGAGTTGCTTCAAGAGATTCCTATTGTAAGGCATAATACAGAACGGGGAGGTTCCGAAAGCCGGAATAATTCACTCCGAAAGTAGTCTATCTAACAGAAAAGCTACGTCATACTATCAGCACATTTAATTGTGTAGGACCATTAAATCAGTCGGTAACTTCTAGTCAACAGGACCAGGTGTAATTGTAAATAGGGAGCGGTATGTTTGCTGAATGGTTAATGTAAAATGGCTTAACCGAATTTGCTTAATCGACATATCCAAATTGGAGACGGCGGTGAAAATGACGGTTTAATACAGTACTAAATGGAACGTCAACAAACAAGATAAAGGTAAAGACCCCCAATTGTGATTTCTCGTGAAGACCTCAATTATACAGAACCAGTAGACTGAATAATACGTGATGTTAAGTGAGCACTAAGCAATGTTACTAACGTAGTCAGTCAGATCAAAAACAAGAATCGCGGTCCAACTAAAAGGACTTTGCCCTTCATACCAACAAGAAACTAATTTGGGGCGAGTTTAGCAAAAAGCAAGCTGCTCACTGGATAAGAGAACGGTTTGATGGAGATGATCTAAGAGGCTGGCAAGACTTAGTAAACAGTCTGAAAATAAACTCTTCTTGCATCCGATAGAAAAATGACATTGGTGCGACAAAACACTAATCGGAAAAAAATGGCGGTTAGTGATGGAACCGATGAACAAGTTAAACATACGTGGTTAGCTCAACGTCAGTTTCAGAACACAAAGGAAGTTGTTTGCAAACAAAAAGACTATCGTCTCTATTAGCCAAATATATCATTTTAACACAATGTGTTGTTGGACAGAATAAATAGAGGACAGATCAGATGGCAAAATATGGGGAAAAAATAAGGGAGCGATTACAGCTTGAATCTAATCAATCACCGAGTTCAACAGTCTTCGATCAGACAAGCGCGATACATCTCAGCAAATCAAAGTCACACTAGTTAACAATCGTTACAGAGTGCAGGGAATAGGCGAGCCCGTTTAATGACGTGATTTCTCATATTGCCTTATATGAATAGATTGATGCAACATTTTCAATATTCACTACTGCATGCTCACGTGAGCAGTACCTATGTTTAGCTTCACGAAAGCCAGAGTATGGTGAGCATTGCTACTATTCAAGCAGATTTTGGATAATACATCGAAGACAATCAGAAAATCGCTTGGACAGCATTCATCACGTTGTTCATAAAACGTTTTATTGTTTTTGCTTTCAAAGGACCAAACATTAGGTGAATGTTCACAGACAGATTCGCTGCTCAACGTGCATCATCAAATCAATTAACACAACGGTATTTCTTTCATATAGGAAACATCAGATTGCGTGGATAAAGATTGTGGAATACGTAAGTTGTCTTCAGATTAATTACTAGGTATCTATTGTTGCTTCTATCTGTTGTTACTTCCAGAAGTAATAAAGACCCCACGTATGTTTACAGCGAACCGAAAAGATTGTGAAAAAAACTAGAGTGCAAACTTTTCTAAGGTTAATCTCTCAATTAACCATGTCTTTTGATTTTGTCCTTAGGGCTTGGCAAATCTGGGCAAGCTGTTGAACACCTTGCAAACGATTAGTGAACACTTCGGATATCCGCCGTGAGTGAGCTTTACACTAGGGGAACCACAGTGTATATTCTAGCGGCAAACGATCGTGTGGCTTCTCTAAGGATCATGGCTGCAATAATCTTTTCCGCTTATCTGATCTACGTGCGCGCTTCTGCGTATGTCTGCTTGGTAAGTTTGGATGTCCAGGTAAGTTCGTCAATTTCATTAGATTGTTGCACGTGGGCATGCGGGCGAAGGTTCAATCATGTGGATCTACCTCTGATGGTTTTGACATTGTCACTGGCGTAAAGCAGGGTTGTGTGCCAACCTCAACCCTATTTTGTTTATATTTGACTGCCATACTAACAGCTGATTTTCAGGATTCTGGGAAGGACGGGATTGAGGTAGAATATCGGACGGATGGGCGCCTGTTGAATATCCGACGCCTGGGTGCCCAAATTCGGTTACATACCTCAACAATGCGTATGCTTCTGTTCGCAGACGACAGCGCGCTGTTCCAACATAGGGAGGACGAACTACAGCGACTGCCCATGGCCTTAGCCACCTCGGCATCTAAGTTTGGACTAGATATCAACACAGGTAAGACATTTTCTTTCTTTCAGCCTTCTCCGGGCTTAGGTGCTGTCCGTGTTAACGGAGATGTTGTCAGCAGCTGCACAAATTTCTGCTACTTGGGCAGCAATCTGTCCACCGATCTGTCCGTGGACCGCGAGCTGAGAGCTCGTGTGGCAAAGGCTAGTACTGCTTTCGGACGTCTTGAATGACGTGTTTGGAAGAACCACAGTCTGAATCCGAGCACTAAGCTCTTCGTCTACCGCTCAATGGTGCTGTCTATACCTCTGTACAGCAGTGAAACGTGGACAATGGATCAGCGGAATGTGCGCTATCTGAACCGCCTTCATTTGCAATGTCTTAGAGAGATCTTGGATATTCGAGCATGGTTCCGAACATTGAGGTACAGCGGCGAGCGGACATGAGCGGGATGGAAGTCCTGCTGATGTTCAATCAGCTTCGTTGACTTGGTCACGTCCGTCGGATAAGCGATGACCGTATTCCGAAGCAGTTGCTCTATGGACAACTGAAATCAGGTAAGCGAAATCCTGGTGGTCAAAAACGGAGATACCAGGATGCTGTGCAGGTAAGTCTTTCACGTTGTAAAATTGATTGTAGATGTTGGGAAGATTTAGCGTTGAACCGGACTGCCTGGAGAAATACGATTCGGACGGGCGTCCGCGAGTTCAGCTAGCAGTCATTGCGCGCCCGAGAACGAAAGCGCACGGTACGCAAAGGAACCATCGGTACCATAGGTGGTAGTGACGTGACTATATTGCGTTGCGATGTGTGCGGCTGCGAATGTGCTGGCCGTTTAGGATTAGTTGATCCCCAGCGTACTCACGGTGCACCATCAGCGAAGAAATGATGAGTACGTTAGACTCAGATAAGTCATATCAATATATCCATTCTATGTTTGTTAATTATTGCATCGACCAAGACCACGATCGTTGGGCAACTAATTCTCTCCTCTTTTCAGAAACGTGAGCATCTGAAGTTTTCTACCCATTCTTTTCTTGAGCTATGTTGGTGTGTTGTATGATGAAAGGGTTACCTGTTCTTTTCGTGGTCCAATCTGAATTTTGCTATTCATACTTATCCTCTCTGGAATGTCGTATCGTGCATTCGTATATTGAAATGCTTCTTGTATTATATTTTACATATCTTACTTTTCAGTATAGATCCTGTTACTACAGTTTCTCTGTATATTTTCTGAGAAATAAGGGTTTCCTTTTCGTGCTAGCCATTCAATTGGCTAACCAGTATTGGCCGGCTGGGCACAAAGACTCCACTCACACACCTACTGGTCTTATTCCATCGGGTTTACACCGGGTACGTGGTGTGTGAGTGGAACTGCAAGTGTTGCAGTGGAAGTCACCTGGGGTGATGGTTTAAAGCGCAGGTGTCCTTTGACTTCAGTCACTATGACAGGCTAATCCGTTTCTGATGCCGCCAACAATGAGCTTGTCAGATATCTTTCTTGGCAGTTGTCATTGCACCCAGACTAGACCTGAACTAACTATTCGCCATATTTCCAAACATTGCTGGAAATATACAGTTCGCTTTCAAACATTGCCGCGTTTCTTTGGCTCGATGTCTGTTGGGATTACAATTCGATTGCTCTTCGAGAAAGGTCATCTGAACTGTTATTTTACGAGGGTCCGGCATATATCCACTTACTCAATATGATATCTATGCTAAAATGATTAGTACATATATATATGTAAAATTTTAGCGAGATGAAAGCAATGTCTCGTGGTCTGCACATGCGCTGGTGTGATAGTAAACTTTCACCTATACAGTTATTTTAGTTTGACGTTGCATTGACTAAGTGACACTCCTAATCATGCAATTGCCTTCTGTTGAGTAGCACACCCCTCTGTAACTGTGGATAAGCAGACGTGGGACTGTTCAAGCTTTTCAAGTAAGCTCTCACTCGTTGTTTTTTGCTTCCGTGAAATTCTTCTTCCTGAACAGTGAAGCATTAAGTTAAACACATTTAACTTGCAAAGAGATTTGGAAAGTTCCTTCCTACTTAATTCACAAAAGGCTGCCAACAGCTGACAAGAACTGTCAGTGATTAGCATCACGTGGAAGCAATCGCCCGATACTCGAATTATGTGTGTAATAATAGAACACCAATAGGCACTGATTTCAAAAAGCCCGCGGATGACCCGGTTATAGACCAGAATAGTAGCTGTCAGCCAAGAACAATCATGAGTTCCGAAATATGGGAACGCCCAGAAGGATTTACTTGACACCCGTTATAGAAGATTGCGTTACGTCAGTTAAAGTAAAGTAGTGAATGTGATAAAAGAAGACAGTAGTCTGATATTGCACAATTTGTGTTCGGTCAAATTTTGCTGCAACTTTACGAGTGCATACATTCCAATGCCCTGTGTGAAACAACCGGTACCCGAGTCAGCCAAACCCAACGTTATCTATTAATATCCATGTAGATACGGCGCATCCTACATAGGCAGAACTGAGCGCCAGTTGCGAACCGGGGTCATGGAGCATATCCCGAATTGGGTCAAGAACCAGGTCACGCAAACGCATGGCATCACAGCCACCCATAGAAACAAAGACCCTGCATCACCCATTGCGCGTCACATTTTAATGACGCAATACGAGTACGATACTACGAAAGCATTTCGCGTTATCTACTCAACGTCATATAGGTAAACACTGCGCTACGCTGAAGCAGTTGCGATCCGAAAGTTCAAACCCGTGTTATGTGCTTCCAAACAACTGTTTGTGGATTTCAAGTTGAACATCACCCACAATTGATCGCAACTGTCGCATTCCCATAGACTATCCAGTCAGCCCCTTACGAAAAGAAGCACTAGACTCGAGTTTTGCTCTCATTAGAGCTCGTCAGTAGTGCATATCATCGCCAATACTGGGACTTGAACCACAGACATGCTGTTCATGAGCAGGCAACCGTGTTTACCACTGCGCCATTGACCTCACGTTAGGCACGACCAAATTACTATGTGTGAACGTTCAACCACTTTCGCTTGTGAGTAATGATCAGGTTGCCCGATCGTCTCGAAATGGAGACACAGTTACTGTCAGTTAACTCCAATCGATAACCCCGCGATTAGGAGTTGTCGCTACCGTGGTAGTGACAATAAATGTACAGCCTGACAGTTGACTTTCTCTGGTATCTCGTTCACCTTCTCATACAGATATATAAGTGGTCTGTAGTATGCACTCGTAAAGATGTAGCGAAACTTGTCCGGACACAAATCGTACCTACTGTATTCTTTATTCAAATTCCTGGCGGGAAAAGAATGTTTCAAATTTTTAAATAGTGAATGTGATTATTTCACACGTCTACCCATAGCCTACTGTCATTTTCGTTATTTCCAGTTCTGGTCAGCTTGAAAGTTATGTACACAGAAGTAGACCTAAAGGGAATCAGTCTGTTGCCATTAGATCATTCAGAATGATAATTAGCCCACGCAGCAATGATTCCCTTCAAATCCGTCCAACAGTGTAACGATACAAAATGTCAACGAACAGTTTTGTACAATGTTATACAGGTGTGATGCAGAGTAACGTTCGTTGTCTAAACTTGCAGGGTTTTAATTTTTCACTATTCTAGTAATAATTGATAAAAATCAGTGTGGTTACTTAATTTTTCTGCAGTTACCACAAGTATAGTACTGAGACAGGAATGTGTAAATGTCGAACACTTGGTCGCTACGTGTTAAGGTTGGGCAGAAATGTGGTATATTCACCAACAAACACTTCTTTCGTTTCGTTAGGTCTATAATGATCCCGTCTCGTTCGAACAGTGAAGCTCGCACTCGTATTTCGTGGCCTTAAACAAACACAGATTGAAAATCGTAGTAAACTGGCAGATTAGTCTGAAAACGAAATATGCGAGACAATTTGCTCACCGTACGAGCAGCCCCACTGCATCGAAAACAGTTCACCAAAACCCCAGCCATCTTCGAAGATGAATGTCCCGGTCGACCATGAAAATTTAATGGTTGGATACCATCCTTGGTGCTAACGTTTGGGACAGAGTTGTTCAAGAGAATGGAAATAAACTATATCTACTAGACAGCAGTGGCTGTAGCTACTGTACTTACTCTGGCGAGCTGACATCAAAGTTGGTGATCTGGGTGAATTTGTATTCAGCACTTTACAGAGATCTTAAGGTGTTCGAAGATGAATTCGTTATGAAACTTTAAGTTGTTGTGATCGAATATCTGTCGCAACCTTATTTGAAATTTGTACACGATTCTTCGGCATGGTCGGTGGGCAATAGTAGGTTGACGGACGAGTGCAGGCAAGTCTGCCTAAATCCCCAACCAAGATTTTTCGGAGAAAATCACATTGCCTTATTGGGTCTGCTGATCGATTGAAGGGAACGAATGCCTGATGACTGTTATCGACTCTGCCTATAACCCTTTTGGTAGTACGGCCTACACACGTGTACGGTGTAATGAACAGGCCACCTTGAAAAACAGTATTCATATTCAAAGTATATAGTTGTCAGTAAAATATATAACTTCCATTTCTCTTTACGAGTGAAATAAACATTCCTTTCAACATTTTTTATCAAAGATCTCACTATATCACTACCACTATTTTGCCCGGACTCCAAAAGTTTAATTTAAACTGATCAATATGAAAAATACTTCGTCCTTTGGTACAGTTAATTTGTGATGGTATGCTGTATGTTTTTTAAGGTTGTGATAGGAGTTTTATGTTAAACAATTTAGACCTTTACTATTTGATGTAAAAACCGCTGTTTACGGAGAGCAGTGCGATACATGAGTGGTTGTTAGCCTGTTGGCAAATCTAGGCTGCAACCATAAAACAACTGCTTTAACTGTGCTAACGTAAAAAAGTACCCCTAATTTCTATCAAGTATTAATGGCTATTTTACGTTTTCAGAGAACGATTGTCTCTAATCTATCAACCAGCCGCCATTACATTCCTGGAAAGTGAAATATTTTTGTTACCTGTGTGGGTATCGCCACTAAATCTATGAGCTATCAGGACTTTCCATATGAAACATCTTTTCTCTAGTTAAAATTCTTATGTTTCGGCAACTAGTGGAATTAACGTGATGTTTGCCCATTTTAATTTGGGCTGCACATGTAGTTTATTAAGTAGTTGTGTACGCATCAGTCTACGGTGAGATAGTTATGAGTCAATTGTTGTTCTGAACGCTTGCAGTTTTATTGATCTTTTCACTTCGAAGGCACTTACTCGGGGTTGAATAAATGGGATCTTTTTATTTTTTTTATCGTTTAGCTGCGTACTGTGACCTGGAACCTACCGAGATTGTTCGGACATTTGTAATCTCGTTATTGGTCATTTATGCAATTATGCAGTTGAACATCTTCATTTTCTTGCACTGTTAGTTGCATTAAACGTGGCGTGATTGAATGTGCAACAATGAAATGCTGAATGTTTACTTTGAGGATAAATCAGTTTGTGAACGTACTAGCTCAATCCAGTGTGAAAAAATGCCTTGAGTAACAACCATGTAGTGGACTTTGCTCATCAAGATGTAGAACGCAATAGTGTGAAAGTAAAGTTTGCCGAACAGCTTGTGGGATTAGTTAGTCTGAACATTCGTTCGCACCTGATTTTGTGTTCCATGATGGTTGCTGATTTACTTAGACCAACACCATTAAAAACCTTTGTGCTGGTATCTTCAAATTTATAAAAGAAATATAAAGTTTTCCCGTCGAAAGACAATGCAAAGATCATTTGGCTTGCCGGTTGCAGTCAAACATTGGCGCGTATTTCAGTCATAGTTGAGGTCCGCCTAGCATAAAGATGACGTTAATCAATGTATATTATGAACAGGTTACAAGACTGCGGTCGCTTGGAGTGTTTTAGTACGTGAGAAGCATTTTTATGCTGAAAATACCTATTCTGATATTCCTGGCCTGTTCTGAGAAATGTTGTATTTGATTAGTTCAGCTGGGCTACAGAAATGCAAAATTATATTGGTTCGCCTGTACAAGCTATCATGAGGTTGAACGTCGACAGCAAGCTAATTTTTGCTGTCATCTTTACACCAAATACAATGTGCTGAATTGAAAAGTGGCTGTGAACTAAGAATCGATTGGTTCCTTTTTAAGTTTTTAAGCATAATGGTTTCTTATGATTGTAGCTTTTGACAGGGCTGCTTTATGTACTTACAAGCTCAAAACATTTCCGATCGACGCCATTTAGAATATCGCCTTTTTGCTGTGGTACCTTTCTGTTCTTTCTCCGGTTACTCTTAGATTAGACCAACAACAACCAATGCTAATATCCACAGCTACTGGTAGAAGCAATTCTCGCATTCAAAATGTATCGTGCTCTTCTAGCTCGACGAGGTTTTGCTCCATCGAAGAAGACTTTCAAAAAGCATTTTGTGGATGACGGTTGTTCTCATTCTTGTGCAGTAAGAAGTCTTTATGGAAGTGTAAACATTTTTTGGGTGCAATAAAATGTACACGTACACGTACGCGCATGCGTACAAAACACCCGAGTGGAACTGAAGGATTTTGAGGGAAAACGTGACCCATAGACATCACACAACAGTCTTTTTATTGTAAGTGTGCAGGAATACTAGTGGAAATAATCTCACAGAGTATTGTCCATTAAACAATGCTGCAGTACACTATTGACTATATTTATTACGGCGAAATAATGGTGACGAGCATTTTTCCTCTTCTAAAGTAACAATTTCTGTACTTCAGGAACTCATGTGAAGTCAATCTTGCAAACAACTTTTTGGTAATTCTTATCCGACTTTCACAACTACATAGTGTAGCGAAAAGGCGTCCAATAAAGCACAATCTTTACTGTCCAACAGGCTAGTTCACATGCTACGCGCACGCTTGCGTTTGAGTCAGAATTCTAGTCCACAACACCCAGAGGTTTCCGCTCAAGTGTCGTGTACACTTCTGCGTGGTTTATGTGGGTTCTGTCGGGGGGGGGGGGGTTTCCGCCTTCCAATCTTCGTCCGTTGGTCCGATTCCGTTGAGCGATGGCTCGTCCAGTCGCTCGTGTTGTCCTCCATCTGTCCACTGTGAGTTTTGACTGTCCTTCATGACCGTGTCGAGATATTTCTCCGAGTGCTGGAATAATCGAGCCTTCGATTTGGTCGTCCATGCTATTTTGCGTGCCATGTCTCACCCGTTTGTCCGAGCCGATCAAGCGATGATTCATCTGATTGCCCCTGTTGTCCGCCATCCGATCCGAGCGTTTGACTACTCGCCCCTCCGGCCTGACAATCTACCACAATAGGATAAATGCGACTTATACATGACAATCATACCAAGTAGGCCATTAAAAATCACAAAATCCGTGCGGATCACAGTCTACTAGGAGAGGGTGGGAGCGTTGGTGAATGCGGTAGCGTCACTCGCACCTGTCGTGTGACTCGCGTTAGCCGGCCTCAAGTGGCTGCGAAATAATTAGTCAAGGGAGGTAGAGGGTTCGAACGAAGTGTTCTTGAACTAACAGCACAGCTGTTTACATAATTCACTTTTTATCAATTCAACGGGAATCTGGAGACGAATGAGATCCCAGGAATTATTGATCTATTAGATTACGGGAACTGACATGTTCAAGTGTCTATGCCACATTGCGATGCCCACAGCCCAGTCCAGTTATGACATAAACGACTGTGAATACAAAAGGATATTAAACTTATTTGCACGAATACTTTTCTGCTCCATCCATTGCTGATCACTTTTATTGTAACTGTTGAGTTTGTCAGTCTTAATGGCTAACCACAATTCATTTCACTACGATGCTATAGCGTCCCACGTTGAATCATTAATAATAGTGGTATTCATGTATTTCACGACTGCTTCTCTTATCCCATATCATCAAAGTTGGCATTAACTTTAACGTCATTATGCCCTAGCTAGTGAGTTGTTTGTTCACTAGTCATGACAAGGAGATTACATGCTGTAGGAAGAGGATAATGGCCTTCAGGTGATTAGGTACAAGGTGAGCATAGGTCCGTAAACATTCCTCCAAACAGTAGGATAACTGCGTGGCCACATGGTAATCACATCTTCACTGAATCTGTTTGTCTTACTTCCACTTTCAAGACACTTGATGTCAATTAAAGATAACACAAAAGCGAGTAACACATTTTTATCTTTAGAAAATCTGTTAGTTTCTTTTAGTTGCGGTACACTTGAGTACTGTTCATTTATCCTAATGCACAAAGTACGGAATAGATCGAAAATGTTAACGCAGGTGTTGAACTTACAGTCTTTCATATCTGTATAGTTGAGAGATCATTCGGACAAAAGGAGGGATACTCTTCAATAAGGAAGTGGTTGGTAGAGGGGTAACCGATTGTGTAAATCTCTCAGTCTCTCTGTGTGGTAAGCGTGGTGTTGTTTCAATCAACTTGTAATCTATGTCGACACTAAACACCCTGTCATTCTGATCGGTGTGGACACAAACTTATTTCTATTAGTTGCTGCGATCACCTCACCGATCATTCACGTCATACTGTAATTGGTCTCTTTTATAACCTCAGTAAGGCTAAAAAAATAATTGTAATCCACTGAGTGATTTTTTTGTACTAAACCGTCCCACTTTGGGGTTAGTTTCTGGCCAAGAAATGATCTGTATTTCAACTGTATTTTTCTGGGTATCCTCCATACTTGCGTGAAGCAGATCTACAATGGTTACCCTACCGGCAGCACTTGGCAATATGTAACATTGTAGATTCCGTTGGCACTATCTCTCCTTACTCGTTAAGTTCAGAACTTTCAAGGTGATCCGTTCAATGTTCCACTTCCCCACACCTAAAAAAAATCTTCAACATGAACACCACAGAAAGTAATTTACGTAGCAAACTTCTCCACGTTTTCTAACTAGGCGTTGAGCAGTCCATCTTGAAGTAAACCGTGATATATCATTCCAGATTAATTGGATCTACTGGCTATTATTATGCAAGCAAAGACAAATTACTGACTAAACTATAGATGTTTTTGACTCCGCAGCGATTTATTCGTTGTTCCTTGAGGCGAACAGCGGTGGGCCAACAGAATTAATGGTAGCATTTCCTCCCAGATCCCTTCTATCGCCGCCAATCACTCCTTGAGTGTGTGATTGTTTCGTTCCATCGGTCCAGTCGATTGAGGATCGTATGGCGTTGTGCGAATTTTCTTGATTCCCAAGCGTTACAACCAATTGTGAAACTCTTCACTTTCGAAGCAGGGACCTTGATCAGTCAATATGCTTCGCGGTATTCCATGATCTGCAACGTTGTGTTCCATCACCGTCCTGCATACAGTGCCTGCCCGCTGATCGGGTATGGAGGCTGCTTCGATCTATCTTGTGAAGTGTTCAGTCATGACTATGATGTACTGATTTCCGGAATTGGTTACTGGGAAGGGGCTCATCAGATACATCGATCATAATCCCCCAATTTCACTGACTGGAATTGGTTGCGTTGAATAATGACCAGGGTGTTTAGTGCTTTTCCACAGCTGACATCGCTCGGATGCCCACACATAGTTGTTGACATCATCCTTCATTCCCGGCCAGTATGTCCTTTGCTTCAGCATTTCGTAAGTTCGATAACATCTCGTATGAGCCAGCTGATGATGTTTGTTCGCAATTGTCGTTCTCAACTCCATCGGTATAATAGGCAAGCTTATTCCATCCCGCGGTTGGCGCATTAAAATTACGGCACTATTCAACCGCAAGTCTGACCAGTGCATTCTGAAAGCTTCCACCTACGGACTCCCCTCGTCTACTGGTGGTTGCTCTCTCGATAGAAGGTAATGAATAACTGCCCGGATTAGCATATCCATCCCTTGCGCCGTTTAAAATTTTCCGGGCTCGCCCTTCAGTTCAATACTATTAACTCCGATCATGTCCTTGTGAACTTGATCTATGTGGTGCGTTCGGGAAAGCTGATGGGGAACATAGTACTCTCTCCCAGTTACATGGCGAGTTGTGAAGTCATACTCCTGTAATCGCAACGCCCAACGAGCCAGTTTCCCTCGGGGGTCCTTCGCCGATTTAATTCGCTCCAACGGTTTGTGGTCGGTCTCCACATGGAAACGTCGGCCGAGCAAGTACGGTCTCCATTTTTTCAATGCCCACACGATCGCCAAACACTCCTTCTCTGTCGTTGAGTAGTTTCGTTCAGCAGGAGTTAATACTAGACGGGCATATTCCACCACAACGCCTTCCTGCTTCAGTACAGCTCCGATTCCCACATCGCTCGCATCCGTCGCAACAACGAAGCTCTATCCAGTCACTGGCAACTTCAGGGTCAGCTGTCCCTTCTTCATCAATTGTTGGATCTTGACGAACGCTTGATTGGCCTCATCTGTCCAATGAAATCGACAATTCCTCTTCAGAATTTCGTATAATGGGCTCGAGAGTTCGTTGAAGTTTTTGATGAAAAGGCTATAGAACCCGACGCGACCGAGAAACTGTCGCAGCGTCCTCTTTGATGTTAGCACCGGAATGGCCTTGATCGTAAGCAGTTTCTCGGGAATTGGTTGGACTTCACCCTGACCGACCCTGTGACCGAGTAGCACTACCGTTCATTTCGCCAGTTCAGACTTTAAACGGTTGATCCGTAGGCCGGCTTGTTCAGTCTTCTGTAGAACGGCTGAAACGTGTGCTGTATGCTATGTCTCATTCACGCTGTAGATGACGATGTCGTCTCCATGGACCACAGTATTGTTCAATCTGTCTAACACCTTCAGCATCAGTCGTCTAAACGTGAAAGGGACGCCTGACAGTCCGAACAGCATACGTTTGAAGCGGAATTGCTTTTCTCCCATTGTGAACGCCGTTTCATTTCGGTCCGATTGCTTGATTGGAACCTGCCAGTATTCAGACCGCAGGTCTAACACTGAAAATTTCCTGGCGTTCTGTAGCTCATCAAAAATCTCTGACACCGGTGGGACTGCTACGACTTTATTGACTGTAATCTCGTTGAGCCGTCTGAAGTCGAGATAAAATCGAAATTTACCACTGGACTTCCTCACCAACAAGACGGGAGAATTGAACGGGCTATCAGCTTCCTCAATGATTTCCTCCTTCAGTATGTCTTTCACTTGCCGCTCAATTTCCGGCTGCAGGTGGACAGGAGTTCTTCTGGGCCCGTATGGTCGAAATCGTTGTGGCTTGATGGAAATTTCATGTTCAATCCAGTCACAATAGCCATATGGATCTTGATCCGTGGTGAACAGCTTTCGGAATTTGAGCATCACTTAATTCAACAACCGATTGTCACAGGTTGGTACTGTCCTCGGTGCGTTCGCTTCAAGTTGTCCAAGCTGGGATTTGTGTTTGCTCACTAGTGGAACCGTCCCATACTTCATTACGAGTTTGTCATGCCTAAAGTCGATAATGGCCTCAGCGCTGTCAAGAAAATCCGCTCCCAATATGGTCTGACTTGTGTCGGGTGAAACGACGAAAAGTCGTTTGACCACTTGACCATCGATCCGGACATCACATTCTGCCAGGCCAATAACTCTGAAAGTAAACCCACCGGTTGTTCGAACGACCATTTTACACGGCTGAACAATCTTTCCTGACCTCGGTCTAATAAGTGAAATCGCGACTCCAGTGTCAATCAAACAACACTCCGGGCTGCCATAGATTTTTAACCTAGCCTGAATTACCGTCTTATCAACTGTCCCTATTAACGGACCTCCCTTCCCTCCCTAGACAAAAAACAATCATTGAAACGTTTACTTAGGTATGGCTTTCTCATACCAAGTTGGCAAATTTTTCGCCAGTGTCCACGTCTTCCGCATCGATAGCAGACGTCGCTACGGCTATCCTCTTTCCTCACCTTTAAAGCCGCCACTTCCTGGATCAACTTTTCCACTGCGCTTCAAAGTTCACTCAGTTCACTTTGTTCGCCTGCTTTCAACTCGTTGACTGTCGGGGAGTTTTTTCCAGCAATTGCCCAGCCGCATCAGCCAGTTGTTCCAATGCCATCGGATGCGCGATGAGAGCAACCCTGAGCTGATCCCGGACTGTTGGTGGCAATCCGTCCAAGAACTGGTCTGTCAGCATACGTTGCTCTGAATCCTGGTCCAAATATGGCAGGGCTCTTGACAACTCTGCCCACAGCGACACAGCATACACCAGGGCGTTGCCTTCTAGTTCAAGCTGGGCGCCCTTGAACCGTCACATTTCCCCCTGGCAGTCGGCGGGGCTGCCGAACCCGGCGATCAGCGCCTCCTTCGCAGAACCCCTTCGCGCTGCATCCAACACCGCCTTCGCCCTGCCCTTGAGCAGCATCTGCAGGGCCGCCAGCTTCGCCCGATTAATCATGATTTCACTACGTCCTCGGAGTCCTCCAGGAAACTCCGGAAGTCTCCATCCTCAGAAGACTGCGGCCATGGGATCTTCATTCTCCAATCCTGGTCACGGCACCAACTGTTGTGAGCCAAGAACGCGGATGGCACATGGGTTACTTATTCAGAAAAGCAACAAGTGGGTTATACGTTTCAACAAGACAACAAACAGAAACACTCATATGCGTACGGTACTCGACTCAGACAGTCACGGTTGCTACAGACGTCAATGCTCAGTTCCATTATGTTTTCTTACGTACCAAGAACCATGTCATGCGATGCTGCACTCCGATGTTTTTTCTTGCATTTTTCCTGCGAATAATTTAATGTCAAAACCTACGCTCTGGCGCCCACTGCTGAATTGCAGTCGTGTGATTAGTATAGCACGTTCGCCTATCCTCATTACACAACTACACAAACCTTACTCGCATGAATACAGTTCTGATTAACTAATCGTAAACTCTTTCCTAAACTTATATTGAACTAATTACTCGGAATAGTGAGACGATGAAGAACTGGTTAGATTAGTTGTGTAGTTGCAAATTTTATATCGTTCTCACAATTAAATTGAGAAACGCATTTATAATATCGTGGAACTGCAGGTTACGGACACAATACATGGGAATTTTTGTGAACCAAATGGCCTTCGGTTAGTTTGAAACTATCAGATATTCAAGAAGTACACAATTAGTAATCACAATCCACTGGGTGTGTTGCACGGTTGATGTGTGGTCGACTGACAAACTAATTTCACCGTGTTTAACTGAAACCGCTTGGTTTATTCAATTTGGGGAATTAATATTCTTTTTCAATTCAATCACAACAACTATGGATTGAATAAGCTGCTAATAACATGTACTGATGAGTGTAGGACCTCCCTGTGTTAAAATTTTTACATACATATGTTTACATAGCATTTACATGTAAGGTGTTGACCGATTCCGTTGGTCACAAAACATCTGCTAAGACTGACGAACATAACACCGGTTCGCAAATCGATAAACCTACCTAGAACGATAAAAATACACAGGCAACCAGAATTTAACTCTTCAAATTGTACAAGCTCACCATCATAATTGATATATCAATACTAGATTATAGCAGTCTAACATAGCTTACTGGTGTACACTTAATTGTCTAAAATCTATGATGTAGTATCAAAAACAGATTTGTAACAGAAGAACTGCTGACATATTTCTTGGATAGAAAACAAAAAAGAGTGAACTATTCACTGTATCGAACTCTGCGGTAAACTGATCCAAAAGAATACACTGAGGAAACTATTTGGATTTACTTGTGGCATTAAGAATATTCAATCTTGTGACTAACTGAACAGTAACACTCTTCTCCCCATACTGGTCACATATCAAAATCAGGTCAACAAAAGTTGATTGATGCCCAAAATATTCAACTGAGTTAAAATGAACGTTTCTGTTTCTACGGCAAATTGTGAGTGAAATAATAATCAAGAATTCTGATAACCGAACGATAGAGATAAGAAGAATACGTAGATATTGATCGGACAAATTTAAAATCCTTACACGTCCGAACACTTATTAGCTTTGGGAAGTTTGGGTGCCAGGACAGTTGTTTTCTGACTTAAGACAAACATGGATGGCACAAATGTTGTTTATTTAAGATACTAACACGAGTTAGGTGTTCAAACAAGACAAGAAACAAAAAAACACATTTGCGTATGGCAATCGTCCCAGAAGGTCCCGACTGCCACACACGCTAAAGCTCAGCTTCTTTGCGTAGCCAGAACTATTCCATGGCATACTGCACTGTCGTGTTGGTGAAATGTTTCTACCCGTGTTTGTCCTGCGGTTACTTTGTCGCCCCACTACTGAATAGAGGTGTTAGTAGTATGGATGATCGCTCGTCCTCATCACTATCAGCCTATGATAGCACTTATGTCATCAACACATAGGCTGAGAACGAGCCGACTGGAACAGTGAAATGTATAAAAATACCACAGAACTTACTTCACCTGTTTTTGACTGGTATTTCATACATAAAAGAATCTTTCTAGACTTTCACGTGTATATTTGCTGTTCAAATTTAATCGCTTAATCTATTCTAACGGTATTTTTGTTAGATTCCCCTCCTGTAGTATGCAAAGTGAAACCGAATCTGAAGAAAAACGCATCAGTCAACGGTCTATGCAGTCCCCGAAGATAAGTCTCTTAATGAAGACGAATCAGCTAACTGAACCCTGAAGCAATGCCCCTTACTGTTTCTTAAATTTTTCTTATTCTTGTACTAGTGCTAAGTGTTCTAGATAAACAACTGTTGGTAAATTCTCATTTTCCCTCTAGACAAGTTTATCGCAATCATACTTGGCTTCTGTTGATCTACATGGATGGGGTTTTCGGAATTTTCTCAAATTCCCGGACAGACATTAGACAAAGACAATTGCGATCTGTTAACCAGTCCGATATGCCATATTTTTGTTTGGTACTCAATTCTGGGTTTCGTTCGCCTGGAAGACTTTTATAGAATACCGGCAATTCTTCGGTTAATCGACCGTATTTCTCACGTAGCGATTGCATCTCTCACCCTTTCAATTGACTGAACACTATACGTATTTGGGTGATAAATGAACAACGCAATGTAGGTTAAGAATAATGTGCAAAAGTAGTCGATACAACAGTTTCCTAGTGAGTGGTAGGAGATCACCCACAATTGATCGCAGCTGTCGCACTCCCATAGACTTTCCAGTCGGCCCGTTTCGAACAGCAAAACCACCAGATTCGAGTTTCGCTCTCATTAGAGCTCGTCAGTAGTGCATATCATCGCCACTGCCGGGACTTGATTCACGAACACGCTGTTCATGAGGCAACCATGTTTACCACTGCGCCATTGACCTCACGTTAGGCACGACCGAATTATCCTATGCGAACACTCAGCCACTTTCGTTTGTGAGTAATGATCAGGTTGCCTGATCGCCTCGAGAGGAGACACAATTACTGTCTGTTAAATCCAATCATTGACCCCTCGACTGAAAGTTCTCTCCAAGTTGAAATCACGGAACTCATTGATTTGTTGAGCGGTGTTTTGATTACTGAGCAGTAGTGCGGGATTTTTGATTTTTCCATTGTAGGTGATATCCAATCTATATGAAAAACCAAAAATCTCCCAACGCCACAATCCACGAACGTCGCTGTTGGGCATTGAACTAGTAATACTAAAAAATTGTGTCAGTAAATTGTTAACACTGAACGCTGACTTCACTTTCTTTGATGGGTACTGATAGTTGTCACTCCAGTTGCAATTCCTGAGTATGCTGTTGACCAACACTATCGTTCAAGATGACTTGAACGCAGTGCACGTTTGCGAGAACTCGTTGTAGTGGTAGACGTGGCCCAAGAGCAAACGAAGAATGAACATTTAGTGAGACGATGCATGTTGATGACAGCCTGAATGTTGTTGAGGTGTGGACGGCTTCCACTACGATCAATCACAGAGTTCAGGTGCATTAAGAACATGCACGCGTAACAAATACAGAAGCCATCACAAACCATTCGGAAATGTGGCCTATTTGCGGTGAACAAACCAACAGACTTGTTGTCTGACCATCGTTGTCTGCGCGACTTAGCCCACATTAAGCGAGCTGATCGCGTGAGCCATGTGGTCATTCGCCAGCGCATATTCCGGAACGCTCGGGATACACGATCAATTGATCAGTTAGGCACTGTGCACAGCCAGCGATTGTTAGGTAACGTACTCCGCATGCCACTTGAGCACCTGCCGAACCGGGAATTGTATACTGGGATCACCAACAGTTGGGTGAAACCGCGTATTGGCCAGGCGTCAATGTGGTCACGAAACATGAAGACTCTGACTGCTCCACTGAGCAAAGTGGGTATGTGTCGTCTGTCTGGCTGGGGTCTTCGTAATCACTCACATCACTGGTTAGAAACGCTGTCCGAGATGGTAGTGTACCGCAGCCAATGGCGTATCTGCATTCATACAATTTCTGGTTCTTCCGCTTTGTATTCTTTTAGTGGTATTATTATTACCATCATCACTCCATAACCTTTTCAGTCATTTTTATTCTTCTAAGATATTTCACATCACAACTAAGATTAGCGGTGGCCACAGCCACACTGTATTCTTGTCAGGTTTATGGCTGCTATGATGATTTATCCTTGAACATGGCTCTGGCGTCGCGTCAACTATATCACACCTGCTCCGTTCACGACGGCTGCACACTTAACCTCGATTAGCTTTGTGCCTGTTGTCCGTTAAAAGATTGCCGGTGCAGTAGTTAAGCTAAACTGGACAGTCCACACTAGGTGATGATGGTTAACAGTTCCATGTTTATCAGTTCGGTTTCAGTAAACACTTACTGTCGTTGATCTTCGCGTTGCTCTTTGGCAGACAGTGATATAAGATACCTAGGCATATTTAGTATCTCAATATGACCTGTGTAGCTGTCACAACAGATTCTCGAAGTTCAATTCGGTTTCATCAAAACTGGCTTCAAAACACTAGATTTTTGTACACTTATTAGTCCTTTGATCACAAGGTGCAAAATGGTCTATGTGAGTGACAGCCTTGGCTCTGGGGTTGGTCTTACGAAGAATAGAGACTCAAGAAGATATCGTTCGTTTCCTCTACCTCCCCGTCTTTCACTTTCTGCAAGGTCTTCTTTGACCTATTCACGAGTCTCCAATTTGTCATTAAACTGAGCAATGAAAACGTTTTCAAAACACGATGACTGTCGATATAAAGTTCTTGAGATTCTAATGAACTGAGCCGTGGTTCATTGCGGTCACTAAAATATTCGGAAATTCAAGTTGGCAGAATCGTCGTCGAAAGTGAAAACTGGGTGTTGTTGTGGTTGTCCACATGGGGGAATCTTTTGATTGAGTTGAACGTGCATCCTCTGCTAATAAATACCAGACGGTTTGACAAGTGTGCAGCATCTAATTGAACCTAGGACCATGGTTCATCAGTTCCGAGTAAATAAACATTTTCACCGCCAGCACATAATTTAGACAGGTTCGAACCGTATGTTCAGTCTGACCATCGGTTCTGGAAAGATCAACAAAACTGCGGGCTGACGAATTCATAAAATTAACATCAGGGTGACACTTTTTTATCTAACCCCTTTTAGCTGCAAACCGTTTTCAACTTGCAAAGTTCCTGTCGTAACTTATAACCCGCTAGGGAACATTCAGTATCAATTGCCTGACCTCGTTAAATGCTCCAGAAACTACGCCCGGAGAACGAGGTATAATTGAACTAAGATAAGGCGATGAATCGGTAATGCGTACAGTTAGCACACTAGAGAGCTGTATACACGGACTAATCATATTTAAATCCGTAGGTTGTCCTCATCCCACAAGTGGCATTAATTAGTCTAGTTACGACTTCTGAATCGTTCTTCTGGTTGGGCATACATGCACCGTCATACGTTATCCAAGTTATGAGGCAACTAAGTAAACCCGCCGGGTAGTAAAACCATCGGCTGGAACTAGTTAAAAATCCAATTTTTCAATGGGTATTGACGTTGTGCCAACAAATCCTAACAGTAAATTATTGACCTAAAAACCAAACATGTTCGAGGCAATGAAGTGACTAAGACATAATTCTAAAACTCAGTGACTTTTGTTGAGTTTGATTAACTGTAGCTACTATAGGCACCACTGTTTGTTAAGCGTTCTGTGAGTAAACCCCGCGTTATATTTACTACGTCGAGCTGCCAACAAAACAGATTCCGTCATGTGCACTGGAATCATAGCAACTGTTAACTGGCAGCTCACATCTGTCATAGATCCTACGTTCTGAACACTTCAACATTACCAAATGTCCCGCGGTTTATGCATCTCGATTGGACGCCTTCTGCCATGACGATTGTCAAAACCCCAAAAATGCATCAACCATTTGCCATTCATTCCACCATGAACCCCATCTCAAACGGTGACTCATATATTCCATTTGTGTTTTGTCTAAAACTCCGTTTTCCAAACCCTATGCAACAACTTAATTTCTCTTGGGGTCTACGAGTATACGGTTGCAAAACTACCTCAGATGTGTTTTTCAGAAGACGGACATAATTTTCTCTGACGATTCTTATAAATACAAGCGGTTTGTAACACTATCCTCGCCTCAGTTCGGTCGGGAATATTGGCTTTATTGGATGCGTTCTCTTCTCTTCATGTCCAGCACATGCACAGACATGTACTCTGACTTGATCCAGTTATGAATTGCTTGTAAACTGACACGATAATTCAAGTTGGAAATCGCTCATCATTGCTCGCATTTTTCACAATCAGATAGACTTTCCAGTCAACCACTTCCGAAAAAATAAGCACTCATTTTGAGTTTCGTTCTTGTTAGAACTTGTCAGTAGTGTAGTGTAGTGTCAGTAGTGTAGTCGGGATATGAAATTTGGCCATACTTGTGTAAAGCATCCATGCTGACCACATTAGGCACAAACAAATTATGATATCTGAACGTTCAACCACCTTTATTTGTTAGTAACCGTCGGGTTACCTGATCGTCTCGTCTAGAATCACGGTTACTACCAGTTAATTCCGGTCGATGATTCTGCTGTTATGACTTCTGAGTTGGGTCCAAATCACCGAATTCACAAAATCTGCGTACGATTGTTTTAGATGACTGACGTGTTAATACGACAACACCGAATACAAGGTCAATGGTATTGTGGGCAATACGGTTGCTTCATGAAGTTGTGACCGGATTTCAAATCCCGGTCGTTACAAGGATAGGCACTACTGATGAGCTCTAACATGAGCAAAAGAGGATGGCCGGCTAGTTGATCTACATGCGAAAGATGTGATCACCTGTGTGATGTTCACCTTAAAGTAACCAAATCTCTAAATAGTTATCTGTAATATCATTATCGCTTCAATTGAAACGACTTTTCATTCCCGTCCTACTCTTCAGCTCGTACGGTAGGCCGCAACGTCGTTGAATCGCGTGCATTTTGACAGAGAACCAGAGCCTGACCTATTAACCAAATCAGACCAAAGCGATCATTATGATCATCAGCGTCCTATTGACCTGTTTTCAAATATCAGCTCCCACCCTTGAAGGCATTAAAGAAATGTTTGTGTTAACTTAACCGCGTCATTTATATCTTACATGACCCATAACTTCATGTTTTTGCACTTCATATGTCTCATGGAGGTCCGAATGGTTGGAACTGATGCGTTCTTTATTTTTGTGTGTGAATACGTTTAAGCTGATCGGGCTTCCCAACAAAAGAGAGCATCATACGATAGTACAAATAATATTAAAATTAAACCAGACTTCCAGGTTTATGCTTTAACCATGGCGAGGATACAGGTAACACAGTAAGTACATCGATGTCGTGACTCACGTCAACATTCTTCAGTAGCTTTCTATGCAAACTAGCAAGATTTTTTGAAGTGGTTTCCTATAGCTCCTAAACAAGTATTTTTCTACTGGACGCCCAAGTATTCTACTGTGATTATTCCACTTTTCCAGATTTCACCCTTACATTGTCCATTTGATTTACGTCATTTCAGCAGTAGATAATCAAATGATCAAAGTAGATCTAGTCAAACTGTATGTTGATCGTTCTCACCCTTTAAGTTTTGGTCATTCGAAAATTGTTGGGTCGAGAAAGGTTAGTCTGTGTACATGGGATACGTGATTCACACACGTGACCTTGACCGTCTGGCCTCGGGAAAATGTAATGAATTGGCTGCGTACGTCGTTTAAACCTAGCGTGATGTAGGGGACTATGGAGTCGATTTCCAAGGGTCACTGCAAGAATGAATGGAACAACTTTTTTAACCGGAGTTTCATTGACCTCGGCTTAATGTTGTGAACAAGATAGAAAACTCGTCTTTACTCAGTGCATGTCAGCCATGCATTGAGATTGGGTTTGGACAGAGTCAACATTGCAGAACTTATAATTAAATATCTACTCATAAACCATTATTAATATAGCACCAAACAATCAACAAAACAA
>JTDE01001239.1:10713-26556 GCA_014338405.1 Paragonimus skrjabini miyazakii
TTCATTATCTAACATTAAACCTACGTGATCACAGCAATCTTGCAGAAGCACTTTGCATTTCGAGGCAGCAAAGCGCATTCCGAAGTGCTTAGCAGGACGCGAAATTGCATTCAGCGTTGCTTGCGCTGCTTGAAAGTTGTCAAACAGCAACACCTTATCGTCAGCGTAATCAAGACCAGTCAGCCTTCCACCAAGTAGGAGGTCAACACCGGCATCATTTGAGTGACGCAAACAGTCCTCCATTGTTTCGTCCATGACGAAATTAAACAAAAATGGTGAAAGGGGACAGCCTTGACGAACGCCGCTTCTGTTGTAGGTCCATACCTTCAGATTCCAGAAACAAACCTCTGCAAACATACACACCATTCATGTCTCAGTGATCAGTCTTCAGGCGCTACTGTGGTGCGGTTCAGGAAGCAAAACGACAACAGAATACTCCTCGCACTGTTTCAAAATGAGATATACATGACACACGGATCAGTCTGTGAAGAATTAGGTGGGATCCATGTGTGAAGACAAGTCACGGACAGAGTAATACAAATCAATTGCCCACCTGGAGGTCAGTGTAAAAGCAAGCCTGGTTTAATCAGACAAGACTGTCATATTGTTGTTCCCAAATTGAACTGGTCCAAATTAAGGCCCGAAAAGTGTCACTCATGTGATTCTGATAAACTTTTCAACTGGCATACCGCATGCATGAGAATGTGTGAGGAAGAACAGAAACAGGTCTCATAGCCCTATTTTACCTCAACTGTGAATTAGCTGGATAGATGGTAATGCCCAGAAAATGTGGAATTTACAGGGAGTCCATGAATTGAAGGTAGCTCATTGAGCTTGTGTAGATTTGACTTTGCGCTTGACGAGTTAGAAAGATAAGGGTAATCAATAGGTGGCCACAGTCTACAAGCCGAACAATAACAAGATTGCGATTGATAAAAATTTAGAACTGATTGATGTGAAAGGAATTCCAACCATTTGTTCAAACATACTTCAAGTCTACTTCACCTTCCATCAAACAACAGCGTAGTACCATTAAGAGGTCGAGTTCATCCGCACTCTATCGCAACACTTCTGTTGGCCAAGTTATTTGACTCGATGTCATGAATGTAAGCGTCAGTTCTACGCCTGGATTCATCTAGTGATGACAGTGTTAAGACAGACTCTGACAGATCGCTCCAAAGTTAACACACCCACATGCTGAAAAGGTGTCAGTCAGACGGCTCAGTTGACATTGCAGTCTTGGCGATATTTCCGTGGGGTGACTGTTTAAACTAAGTGAACGCACATCTCATAAATGCCTATGGGAACGATGAAGAATCCTGTGTTGAGAATAAGTCTCCTAGAACACAGTACTCCTTGATGCCCACGCTCAAGCCGACACTCCATGACCGGTTTCGTTCTTGTTTAGACTCATCAGGTAAACCTAGCTTTAAGGAGGGTTCGCATCGGCTACCTTTCGTGTTATGAGACAATTCTCTTATTCGCTGTACCATCAATTCTATGAGCATCGCGTGTGACGGGTGACTTTGTATATAATTAGTGTTGTAGCTTGTTTTCACCCAATTAGTGTGGATAGATGCGGCCCACTTCGGGTTTCCAGTTTGTACTAGCTACGTTGGCAATGGCTCGAAATGGTGTTTGTAATGGTGTTCACCCATCACTCAAACTAACGGGGTGAAAACAATCTACAATTAAATTGCATACAAACCTGTCACAAGCGATACACATAGAACTGGTGACCCTGTCTTTTAACACCGAGGGTAGCCGGTTCGATCCCCCGTTCCGATTACTCCTATCTGATGAGTCCACACAATGTCGAAACCGATCACGGAGTTTCTGATTTAGAGTTTTCACAGTTGTAGCCACTGCGAAACCAGCCATCCGAGATAGATTATATCTATCCACATAAACAGGATGAAAAGCAAGTTGCAACTCGACTCAGACATTTTTATAATCACTTGACAGCCGAACCAGTTCAAACAGCCTATTTGGATAATGGAGTGAAAGAAGTGTGGCTCTTCGTTGTATCTTCTCAATAGGAACGACAACTTTCACATGATGTTCAAAAGAGAGCATGGATATCTAGCTCAATATACGTGTGCTTCAATGGGATGTATATAAAATTAGTACAGTTTAAGTGAAAAGCTCCAGGCAGCCAACTGAATGACTCATGAACTGAGTTTGTTTTTTAGTCACTGATACGCAGTTAGGTGATAAGCCAAGATAATTCGAAATAATCGTTGGGATGCCAAGTTCCTCACTGCCATGAAGATACTGAGTACGGCTAGAATGCCTGAGATGTAATGCACATTTAGTAGATGTGAAGCTGAGGTAAGTTGTCTATAGATCAGCCGAGTAAAACGTTTGTCAACCTGTAATTTTCACTCTTCCACCTTACCCACAATACGCAAATTTTGGTATCATCACAATATACTAATAGCAGGGAATTGATAGACTGATGAATTTAATTTAAAAATACATCAAATAACAGAGGGTTTACTATGGAAGTTTATGGTGTGCCACTAGTCACATAGTACCAACCAGAAAATGCACAGCTGATTTCGAAACTAAAGTGTTGATCTGTGACTTAACCAATAAATACATTAGAAATAAACAAAAATATAGTTAAGATCTATTCCGATTAACAAGAAACAGTGTGAATCTAAGTAAATGGTAACGTAGCTAGTTAGTAATTGATCGTTTAATGGCTTGTAATTAGCGCTTTTGTTATGATCACCTCATTCAAAGATGAGTAGCACAATTACACCTATCAGGTTTTGGGAAGCTTGTCTTGCCAAAGAGTGCGAATAGACAATTTAATTATTACTCACAAGCGAAAGTGGTTGAGTGTTCACATGTGATAATTTGTTCGTGCCTGTTATGAGGTCAATGGTGTAGTGGTAAACACGGTTGCCTCAGGAACAGCGTGGCCGTGGTTCTAGTCCCGGCAGTGGCGAGGAACTGCACTACTGATGAGTTCTAATGAGAGCGAAACTCGAGTCTAGTGCTTGTTTTCGAAAGTGGCCGACTGGAAAGTCTATGGGAATGCAACAGCTGCAATCAATTGTGGATGATGTTCCAATTGAAATTTGCTAACAATTTACTACCAGAAGGAATACAAGCTCGATGTGGATCTTGAAACTAGCTGTTCATCAAAAGGAAATAAACTCAACTGAGTAACAAATCGGTTTGCAAAAAACGATAAGTAACGACCAGCTGAGGTTGAGAAATAAAATACATGAGTTGAAATTGCGAAGTGTGATAATTATTTGGAAACTTCAGGGTATGTATGCAAATGACGGATGTTGCAAACCGTTGTGAAATGTTAAAAAGATTTTTTGTACACAAAGCATGGCTAACGTAAATGGCAACTGAGAAAGAAGGATAGATCACATGCGAAGCAGACTAGACAAATTACAATTAAACAAATGATACCTGACTAAACGAACCAAAAAATAATTCCACTAACTCAATACGATGTGAACCTAATGCAATCAATTTCAGACAAGCATGAAAAGCAGATAAAATGGTATATTTCAGGATGTGATGATGTCAAGTTCCATTCTACTCTCGTCACGATTGTAAAATAATCTGTTTCGTTTCATTGATGGCTTTTGATTGGAAAAATTTGCAACTCCATACTAGACACTCTATGAACCTTTGTTGTACTCTATTCTTCAGAACTATTTAACTGATCCTGATGTAAATTGGAACAATAGCAATTAGATTACAACATGTCACGCTAACTGAAAAGCTTCAAAGCAAACAAGAACAACTTCAGGTTTGACTGAACATTACCTTGAAAATGTACACTTCTTAGTCCAGCTGTTGTTTGTTTACTTGTATTCAATTACTTATTCCTCTTGAAAGAGTTTATAACAGTAAATGCATTGAAATCCTTTCTGACAGTTCATACAAACAGAGTTGTGGTGTGTTGCTGACCTCGACTATTTTGATTTTGTCTCATCAGCTGCTTAATAAAAACCAATACAAGTATATGCTTCTATGAGCGTGACAAGAACCACTGAACGGCAGGTACAAGGAGGAATAGAAATCAAAAGACTAAAACCAAGATAAGCTTATAGCACCATGATAGCGATATGTATATAAACACATTGGGTTTTTATTAAACTGTTGACAAAATAAACCAGAATGTTAACATCTTACAAGATGTCATTTTTCTGTCCCAATGACGGCACTTTTCGAGCATCAAAATCTATAGCGGACAATGAATCACCGATTTCTGAGTCCTTCACTAGTTGATCAGCGTTGAACTTTACATTTCAAAGGTTAAAGTGAGTTCCAAATTTTAATAATCAGGTGGATCAAAAATTGCTGCTTAGTACTCATTGAGTTGGAGAGCAGAAAAACTGAGAAAGTAAGTGCTACTTGTTAATACTGATCAATAATCTATATCCATGCCGCTACGCGGGATGGAATCCCGGTTCCCGTTCTTGCAAATAAACCGTATTGATTACTTTTCTACTAACCTCGAAGTGAGCACAGTTAAATTACTAGTTATGAATGATCAACCAAATTCATTTGTGAGTAAACTGTAAGATATCCGGTCGTGTCGAGATTAGACATGATAATAAGGGTGACAATGACAGAATATGCGACAAACACATTTGGCCAACAAAACACTGGATACAGTCTATGTAAAAGCAACTTTTATTTAACCAATATCACGCCAAATAACTGGCGCGTTTGAACAAATAGTTTTCATGGGGCACGTATCTTGAACTTGCCGATGCAGACGTCAACAGGTTTACACAGGAGAGACAACAGTCGTTGTCTATACATTACAGTCGTTGCTTCAATAAAGTTAACCATAGTCTAGATGATTTATGAAATAAAAGCTGAGTAGGTAGACGTCAAAAAGTCATGAATGTGAGGCATAAAATCAGCACAGAAACACGATTGCATTGAGACATACGGAACCAGCAGTATGATAGTAAAACACCTTTGTTGGCAGTGGGTCAAAAAAACATCCAGGAGGCCTTCAGTATAAGGCGACTCTTGTACATGCGTCTATAAAATGGTAGTTGGAGAATGTCACTTATTCAGACATGTTTACCGAGTCAGACAATATGTTCAACTAGGGACAGAATGTAAATACGAGGACATATACACCTTGCATTGTAGTCATCATGTTTAATAGGTCAGTTTCAAAGAAGTATCCAACAGTCGTTTGCTTTTACTTACTAAAGGAAGATGCAGTACAAGAATACTCGATTTATGGAGGATTTTATAGGTGGGGATTAAGCCTCCTCCCAAGTGTCAGTAAAACAGTATGAGTTAACACAACGTCATCAAACCATTTGCGTAGCAAAGCACTTGAGACTCCAAGGCATATTTATTGATCATTATTTAGCAACTCCCACTAACAGAGCCTCAAACGATGTCATCGATCACCAGAACAATATCAATACTAAACACTACTGAGGCAACGCAAACTCATTGATTAGTTGGTTCACCGAAACCAGGCACGAATCTGTGTCTGAGTTTAGTCGTCCCAATATGTTTGGGTTAGCCCAAACCACGCTGTGTGTTCCATTATCGAGTTTAACGATCTGTAGTAGTACGACCGTATTTCGAGTTCGCAACAGATCCAAGATATAACCTTTATGATTTGACTCACCGGTTCCAATGTTATTACTGTTTGTACTTCGTTTAATGGTTAATAAAAGCTTAGTTCAACTTGTACTCCAGCAAAACGTCTACAGAGTTAACTAAAACGGTCGCACTTGTTTTTGCCAGTCCCCCCCCCCCGGAAGAATCATATATCATATAAGTACGCAGGCCATCTGGAACACCTGCGAGCATCTTGAAATTTTAACAGTTAAATCAAAAGACGTAACTCGTCTGGTGTTAACCGGCGTAATAGTCAACACATTTTGACAGTATTCACAGATGTAACTTGATGATAAGGGCATACACAAAATAAAACAGACAAACATATACAGACAGACTTACACATGAATAAGACAAGCTATCACTATTCGGAGTAAGTTCTCGCGATGAACTAAATGGTTTCGGTTCCGCTACTCGCCGTACAGGCGCAAATGAAGATTATTGTAGGTACTGCCCACTCCATGTGGCTTTTCGATAAACAGACCTACCAAGTGTACCGTCTAAACACCTAAAAATAAAGACGTCCAAGAACGCTAGTGAATTATTTAACTCTTGTTCATGAGTGACACGGATGTGATGTACGTTCATTTCATTGTTTTGTCGCTGCGCGTTTAACCTATATAATTGAATGTTTTATTTAATCGACTGATGAGAATAAACAAAATGCTTGCATCTCGCAACCTGTCTTCTTGCCGTCTTAATGAAATAATATGGAATCTGTTCGCTGATCGCAGCTCCCAATATGGCGCACCGCGCAACTATAGGAAAATCAGTAAAAAACGTGAATTTTAACAAAACAGTCCTGATCATCCATTCTAGCAAGCACTGGGGGTGATTTTGTGTGCAGCATGACAAACAGCTCAACAGAGTAGTGCGTTCCGGAAATGATGGCGCTCAAGCGTCATTTCAGTTGGGTAAACTGGTCACTCGTAAAAAGGATTTCCAAGTACATCAATATCTTTGTTACAGTTACTTAACTAGTGATATCTGGTTGGATACTTGACATTTTTGAAAAAAACATTCAGTTTGGCCATAATCTTTTGGGAGGACTAACAGCATTTCATATTCCTGTGATAGCCTGTCCTCTGCACAGTTTCGGTGTACTCAGTTAAAAAAGATGAGCACCGTGTTTGTCTTGTACAAAACAAAACCTCGAGAAATAAATGTATTGGTCAGTTCATAATGCTTTTCTGTAAATTGACCGTGAAATGAAGCTATTCACTCTCCTGTATACTAGAACATCCATGGAAGGGAGTTGGTTTGATTGTTTCTCCCCCACCGGAAGTCTGGTGTTTGAGTGTACAACAAGTAGGCGGTTTGTATCAATTTTAATATTGGTTATAACCAGGATGCAGCCCACGTGTTGCTATTAAAGTATTGTGTTGTTTTTGTGGTACACCGTCCCATGAGAAATCCTCTCTGGATAAGCCCCGGTGGACTACCTAAGGAACCCCTTTCATTTTGATGATAATAGTCGTTTTTAAAACCGGCAATCTTCTTACTGGTTCCGTTATGTCCACTAGCAATCTGTTATGTTTGGGGCCGGTTTCCATAGGCCAGTTCCTCATTTGCTATGCCTTTACCATTTTCTCCTAATGCACCATGCTGAATTTGCTCCAACAGTCTTTGTCGCTGTGTTCTAGTTATTGTGGAGTTGACCACTACATACTCCTGTTTAATTGACAGGCTTAAATGAACTTTTCGTACGTTGTACAGGACGATGAGGTTTAACTGCGATCACTTCGTCTGTTGTGATGCATCGGTGTTGCGTTGGGCTTGTCTAGTGTCAGTGAGTTTTACAGATCACTAAGGCTACTTGATTAGACTCCACGCTGTGACCTCTATCAGTTAGATATTATAAGGCTGCGTTAGCTAACGAGCTCCTGACTTTAGTCCGAAGATTTGTCGAATGTTATTGTCATGTTCGTCGCAAAAGTATCTCGTAATAGGTTCCATATACCTTACTGCACAGCGCAACAAGAACATGCAGCCGTATTATGAGGGTGGAATGACACGTCGACATACGTGTCAAAGACTAGTAGCGTGGATCGCAATATGTTTTGTATCGAGGATTAGCTAGGATTCAGAATGTCTGCCACTAAATCGCTTCCGGTAGCAAATCAACAAGATTTGCTGAGACAAAGTTACTAGCAAATGGATGCTCCGACAAATTCATTGAGGTACAAAATACGGTGAAGAAGAGCACTGTACCCATAATGACGGCTCAAAAGAAGGATGTTTTCCTATTCTTGCCATTCAACGGTGACCATCTAGGCAACGGCATAAAACACAAATTAAAATCTTTTCTTTATCGAATGTATGCGGCTGTGCAGTTGCGCATTAACATCACATTAACAAATGTGATTTCGATTACAACACTCATGAGGAAGGCCACCCGAGGTGGTTGAAACGAAGAGTATTAAAACATGTTCGTAACGTTGTGTTATTCTCAATCAATTTATCAATAACATGTTAAACACGACGCCCAAACTGTTTGACCTCATCCGTACTAAATTTGGTGCGGATATCCTACAACTGATTACTAATCGAATCACATTGTGTACCAGTTCCCTTGCAGTTGCGGTAACGTTTAACTAGGCAGAAGAGATCGCCAACTATCACAGCGAGTCGCCGAACACACCTCGATGTGGTTGAAACAACAGATGATGTACCAGCCTCAACTTGGTGCACTGATGGCTCAAAATCCAACGTCATCAATTGCTGAACACGTCATGACAACAAGTCACCAAGTTGACCCATTAAACTCATTCAACTTATTGTTGCGCAGTCGAAACCCGAAGTTGCTAGCTTTCTGTGGAGCGATGCTCATCCGAGCTTACCAGCCGACGTTATGGGCACAAAAGTGGTTGAGGCAACCTATCGGTTTGTCATGGTCGTGATTACATAATACTTGGTGTACTTGTAGGCGTGGCTAGTTCTTGTTTGTCCTTATCTGTACGAATGTATGTAATTGGAATGTTTTACGTTTGCAATTGATGGGAGTTAATGAAATGTTGACATATCGTAATATATGTTTTCTTTCTATTCTGATGAGTATACCTTTGTTTTTTAGTTCTGGTTCGCTGGTGGACGTGATGATCATGCTAACGTGTTCCTGACAATGAATCACATCAGATGACCATTTTCCCCAGTGATCCGGTCAATTTTCCATCCGATGGAATCTTTCTCACGAATTAATTCAGTTATATTTGAGGTGCAGTGCGTAAGTTTCCTCCTTTATTTCAAAAACGCAAGGCAGTTAGAATTGGCGTATTTCTCGTTTAGGCCAGTATCCTGTTACGAGCTTACTTCGATTACCTGTTGATAGGCTGTGTAAACCATCCTGTTGGTGGATTTGTTCAAATTGGTTGCTTCCTTGGGACCCAGTGACAAATGATTCGTTTAATCACGTGTTTTTTCTAGGACTTAAACATATGTAGATTTTGGGATGAACTCCTCAAAACCTGTTTGGTGTCCTGTTTTCTGAGCGGGAAATTTGAACTAATTCGTTCACGTTAGCTTCAAACCCTCATGGTCATAATCAGGACAATTTGGCAACTGTTTCTACTTTTTCCAAGACAGTAACAACACTCACAATCAATGCACTTCTGTGTTGCAACCAGTGTACTCACACTAACGCAAGATATCAACCGTCTTACGAAAACATATCGTGACGTTAAAACTACCGTGTGATCGTGGTGACAACATAATCATACATCTTGTCAAAAAGGCTGGTATGGCACTCCGCAGGATGTTTTAATAAAATAGCACAAATCTTACTGGGTTTGACCAAATACATTCGCATAAAAGACGGTAAAAATTGAGGACAGATTGGCTACCATCTTATAACGTTTCGAAAGTAACGTCTAGTCATTCAGATTTTGTTCAATCGCTTCAGATGTACAGACCGTGAGATTTCACGACATTGTGAGCTACTGAAAAAAGTGGTCAACGGTGCCAAGTTAGAATTTGTACAACTCAACAGATTGCGGAATTACTCGTTAAGAGCGCGGAGCCAACTTATTGAAAACTATGCTACTGTGGTCTATGCAACATATTGTATTTCATTGTGGTCGCACAATATATAAATGTCAAAGGTAAATGAATAGTTCCCATGAACTCAACCTTATTCTGTTCACAGCCATGCCAGCTATTGAACGCCACATACATTTGGGAGTAAATTAAATGGTCAAACCTTACTGTTTGCTTCTTCATAGAAACATTGCAAGAAGAAGCTGAATCGTTCAGTACTTTATACTTTTGATATAAAAGATTGATAGGATAGGCAGACGACTAGTGCACTACAATTCAACGTAGAGCGAATATTGTAATAATGTTAACATTTTTTAATTGTTATGAATGATTTTATTAGCTGATTAAACAAAAACGAAATGTAATCAGCTACTGATGAGTAGTCGGGGATTGGGTTCATTTCAAGTTGAACATCATCCACAATTGATCGGAGCTGTCGCATTCCCATACACTTTCCATCATTACTCACAAGCGAACGTGATTGCGTGTTCACATGTGATAAGTCGGTCGTACCTAATATGAGATCAATGGCGCAGTAGTCAACACGGTTGCCTCATGAAAGCGTGACCGGAGTTCTAGTTCCGTCCGTGGCAGGGATATGCATTACTGACGAGCTCTAATGAGAGCGAAACTCGAGTCTAGTGCATGTTTTTGAAAGGGGCCGACTGGCACGCCTATGGGAATGCGACCGCTACGATCAGTTGTGGGTGATGTTCGACTTGTAATTCGTCACATCAGTAGTAGGGTGAGGGAATTGTGTTCAACCCATACTAATTATACTAAGTGATAATTGTCACCTGAAACACTCCGAAAATCGTTTACCCAGAAAGATTTACCTATAAATCTGTAACAGCGAAAGCAATGGGATTCAGAAGGCGGTATTAGAGAGGGAGTCCATTTTCATCATTCATCCCTACAAATACGATTTGGTTGTAAGGCTGTGCATGCATCGCCTACACAACCTGTTTCCCAGAGTTCCCAACAGATACTCTTTACAAAGGTTACTGCTTATCAATTTATGTCTTTCCGTTAGAAAGACAACTTGCTCATTCACGGTCAAGATAGACCTGATTTTGTACAACAGAAAGCGATGGGCTTACGACGTGCCAATTGCACAACAGGGTAAGAGAGAACCTTCCGGGATGGAGTAAGAGACTTGATAACAAACACGGTTGTCCTTCGCCCAACAAACACAAACCACTCAATTAACCTGACTGGTTTGTTCATGTTCGTATGCAAAGTTCTGTTGACCAGCCAGTCATTCCATTAGTGCTGACTGTGATTGTTGAGAATGGTGCTGGTAGCTCGAGTTAATGCTTTTGGTATTGGGTTGTTAGTTCAGCTGTACATTCAGACTAGAAACGTTTCGGCACGAAACTATGTGACACTATCTGTGAGTGGATGGTTGAGGGTAGACGATGGTACAGTCTACTCCACGCTCAAACACCTTCACATTGATAATGTTATCTCGCATGGTGATATAACGTTTGCGGAGCTTGATGTACAGCTGACTATCTGAAGCATTAACTATCCACTGCTATACGAGTAATTAATCAAATATTGTGTGCGTAAGGGAGGTCCACCCTTACTCTTCTCTTCCCGTGGACAGAAGCTAATGAATGTTAGTATCTTACAAGTCAGCAATGACGCGATATGGCTACAATCTATTCGACTAAAAACCAAAGTTTACAGTTTGTGGAGAATCGATATAACATATTAACTCATAGGTATGTGTCGAACTGACGGTGAGCTCTAAAAAACAATCACGATTTGTAAAACTAAGGCCTGTCAGCGGATTCGTTTGCTTGTTAAGTTGGCAGTAACATCAAACGTCAGTTGTGAAATGCGTGGTCACCAGTGGATTGAGACAAAAGAGTACAACTGAGATACTGTGTTGTCATTTCAGCTCAAAGGCTCTAACTCGGGCTGCTTAAACGTGTTCAAGTAATCAGGTCGCAGACACTTATTTTGCCTTTAAAAAACGTCAGTCATTAAGATGCTGTCTCTTACCTAACTTTTGTAGGAAGTCAATGACACTGAAGGAGCCTGTTCCGATCTCCTTGATTGGGTGCACTCTGCACCAACCTCCGATGCGCCTGTGTGCCGATTTATCAAGTCCGTGCCGTTTTCGCAACCTGCTGGGGCTCTAGTAAACGGACAAATGTCGGATTGGAGGGGAATCACACATACGAGAGCCATTTGTCTTATTTTTTCAGTATACAAAAAATACGCCACTTCCTGCGTGGGCGTAGAGGCCGTATAGTGCAGTGCACTGCGCAAACGCGCCGTGAACACCGTTGGGTCCATTGGTGAAGTTTGTGTGAATGGGGTGTTTTTTCCTACAGTTGTTCGGGCTGTTGGTCCTGCTTTGTCTTCGTGATGAACTGAATCCCTGGTATTTTTTAACCAGCGAGACAAATGGCTGTAACACGGCACGCCACTATGTTTTCAGGCAGATTTATGTTGGTCACGCAAAAATACCAGGATATTCGGGTTGAAACGTGTAGACCTCAGACTCATACAGGTATTGTCCAAAGTGCTCTTACAAATTTTGTCAACCTAGCAACAACTAGCCACTATGGTCGAAAAACTGAAAGTGGAAAAGTCTTAACATGAGCAGAATAGCCATTTTCTGTACCCCCTAAATCCATAGTTTTGGTCAGACTGCTTCAAGGATGGAGACCAGAGTTGTTTCCGACTCTATTCAAACCCACTCAGTAAGTCCGAACGCTACGGCGCTCGCCATCTACGGTAAGCCCCAGAAATAGGATCCTGCCAACAAAATCCGGAATCCAGACCAAAGGGTTTGCCCCCACCCCACCCCCGTAAGCGAGTCGGGTGGGCGAAGGGGCACAACACAACGCGACACTGTAACCATAGCCGGACAAATTGGCACGGGGAGGACGTGCATTTCCAGTCAAGTCGCTCGGCCCGCTCGTCCCAGCGGTTTGGCCACCACGTCCTGTCAGCATGTTTTATTTGACCACTTTATGCGTGATAGAGACAGCCTGTTACGTTATCAAGATCAGGATGAACGGCTGTTTCAAAAATGTCCACATTGAGGTGCTTTGTTTTCTGGAAACCTACCTCGTCTTAAAAAACAATATATCTAGGATGCAAAGACCATTTGGTGTGGGTCGATTCAAAAGATACGTATCATACGGGTTTTGATTATGTGATTACGAACCAGGATAACATGTTAACACATGTGAGTAATAATCGAACTGTGCGGAATAGAATGAGGGATATAATGCACTTTTTACAAGTATTGTGCACGTTCACAAACTGACTATTTTAGAACTGTACAGGCTGTAAGTGTAGATGCATCTGGTGGCGGTTAAGAATCGATACTTTCATGTCGGACGGGTAGGCCCTGTGGTAACTAAACCGACCTGTGTGTGTGTCGAACAACTTTCGACGAACTTCAGCTAATGACCACGGTTTTTGTGACTGCGGCATCCAATTTTGGGTTGTTTCTCAATATAGGTGTTGTGCATGCACCTGAAATCGCATCAATGGAGACATCATTGATAGCTGCGCGGACTTTGCTATTTGAATAACAATCTGTCAAAAGTTCACTTCGTGGACTGCGAGTTGCTGGCTCGTGTGATAAAGTCTAGTACTACTTTTGGACCTCTTCAAAGACTTATCTTGAGGAACAACAGCCTGACGACAGCCACCAAACTACTAGTCTACTGCTCACTGTTGTTGCCGACGCTGTTGTACGGCATTGAAACTCGGGCTTTGTATTCGGTAAACATGAGGTATCTGAGACAATTTTATATAAAGTGTTTTAGATGAGTCCTAGGTATTCGGTGGTCGAACATGGTTTCCAACACTGAGGTACTCCAGCGAGCGGATATGGATGGAAATGAAGTCATGTTAATGTTCAATCATCTTCATTGGGTATGTTGCTTCTCTGGGATGAGCAACGACCGGATTCTAAAACAGTTTGTTTGCGGGCAGGTGAAAGCAGGTAGGCGAAGTCCTGGTAATCAGAAATGGAGATATTAAAATGTTATCCATCTAATTTTTTCGAGTTGTAATACTGATTTTAGATCTTGGGGGACGTGGTGTTGAACCGGACGGTCTGGAGAAATACGATCCGGACGGGTGTCCGATGATTCACTGAGCAACATTTGCGCGGCCGTGAATTGAAACGGGCGGTACACAAAGGAACCGTCAGTGCCAGAGGTCGTGGTGGCCTGACCGTGTGGTATTGCGATGAGTATGACCGCCAATACGCTGACCGTCTTGGATTAGTAGGTCATCAACTTACTGATAGTAGAACGTCGGTAAAAAGATAGTAAATACGTCAGACTCAAGAAGGTTGTGTTAATTATATCCGTTTTTTGTTTGCATTGACCAACAACCTCCATCATTTAGAAACTCACTCGCTCCTGTTTTCGGAAACCTAGGTCATTATGGCCCTCTACTTTTCGTTTCCACTAGCTTTATTGATGCATTGTATGGTGAATACTTCGTTTGTTTTCCAGTGCAACCTTGCATTTTATTCCTCCACACTAACCTTTCTAGAACGCAATAAATACTCCTATATTGAACTACTTCTTGTCTCATGTTTTCAGTACTTCCCCCCCCCAATCTAGATCTTATCATAAGAGTCTCTTTATCTAGGTTCTGACAGGTAAATGTTTCACTTTCACATTAGCCAACCAACTGGCTAACCAGCATTGGTTGGTTGAACGTAATAACCGCAATCACACGCTTCCTGACCTTATTCCTTCGAGATTACACTGCATACGTGGCATGTGAGTGAATTCGCAAGTGGTGCGACGCAAGCCAATTTTGGTGATGATTAGGCGCAGGCGTCCTTTCACTTTGGTCACTGTAACAGGCTCATCCGAATGGGATGTCGCCAAACATGATAATTTGATCGTACCTATTGTGAAGTCAATGGTTCAGTGGTCAACACGATCGTCTCGTGAAAGCGTGGTTGGCGTTCTAACCTTGACCATGGCAAAGAAATGCACTACTGAAAGGCTCTAACAAGAACGAAACTCGAGTCTAAAGCTGCTTTTAGAAAGAGGCTGACTGAAAAATCTATCTAAATGCAAAAGCTGCAATCAAATGCGAGTGGTGTTTAACTTAAAAATTAACCAGATCCCCGACTACTCACTAGTAATCTAAAATATCGCCTAGTAGGTTTAATGACTTCGGAGATTTCGACTCGTTTAGGAAGTCCTAATCGTGGGGTTATCGACCAAAGTAAACAGACGGTAACTGTCTTCTATCTAGGCGTCCGGGCAATCTGATTATTACTCACAAGCAAAAGTGGTTGAGCGTTCAGATATGATAATTTGATCTGACCTGCTTTTTTCTACTGCTTGTGTATTGTTTTCATCCGTCGGCCTATGCTGACTTGGACATCAGTCCTTGCAGGTTTGAACATGTCAGATTGGTCAAAGGGGAGCAACCAGACAAAAGGTAGATGCGCTCGTTGTGAATGGTGTCAGTGTGTTGTGTTTTGGTTCTGCCTGCTGTTTGTTCTTGCCTGGTCAGGTTTTGTGTGTTAGTGACTTGTTCGTCTCAGCAATAGTATGCCTTGTTGTTTGTGATGCCCATCAGTTAACAGAGAGAGTAAATTGCGAGTAGTATTTTGTATCTCACAAGGCCCACCCCCAAGCCCTTGTGAGCGTAGCCGGTGGAATCACGTTATCCAGCATAACTTGGCCAACGGGTTTAACGGGATGTGAACAAGGCGCACGACAAGGTAAACAAATGGCCCGTTACAAGCGTTGCTAACAAAATTAGGGTCCAGTCTACTGAAAGCTTAGGTTCCTAAAAAGAAAAGTTGCGTGTTCGAATACGTTCCAGATTGTATTTATCTAATGGATTGACACCAGATCGAAGCCAGTCGTTAGGTGTCGGTTTGGGAACATGCACCATACAATGTTACAAGCGCCACTGTCCACTCTTGTGGTTGTTGTCAATATATTCTGAGGTGAACCAACATAATCCCAAACGGTTAACTTTCACATTCTGTATGACTTATCAGCAAACAAGGGTCAGTACTTTGGTTTATTATTGAAAATCAGCTTAGCTCATGTCAGGTCAAGCCACGAATCGGATCTTTGTATCTAAAGCGAGTACTTACTCAGCATTTACATAATCATATCATCGGGAGACAAAACTACAAGATTGTCGGTTCGGTTTTGC
>JTDE01001239.1:26656-49039 GCA_014338405.1 Paragonimus skrjabini miyazakii
TATGGGCCATGTTTGACAAAAGACAACGGAAGAATTATGATCATGAGTACGGATGTATATATTGACTTGTAACTGGATTTAGGCAAAGATCTGAATTAGCTGTACTCAGACAAGTGACCTGTGAGCTTCAAAACACTGGAAAACAAATAATCCAAGTTCAGTGCACATGGTTTTTGGATTGGAAAGATAATTTGGAATCTTCGCTTGAACGACCAGGAAAACGGACTGAAGTTCACTATAACTAAGAGTGGAATGTGTATGCACTCAGATTAGGAGGATTTGGTTGAATGGAGGTGAAAAAGCTTTCAGACATAAAACACAAATCTCTACACTCTAATAAGAACATTCTTACCATGACGTTACCATATCAACTTGTGGTTAAGTGTAGTACCGGATTATGGTACAATTTGGAATTTAGGGAGGGCTTTGATGTCAATCTGTAAATGGGGACAAAAATCTACAAGCTACTGACGATTTGTTATTTCAAGAATGGAAAATAAAACAGCCATATACTTAAATGGATTAAGTAGTGGAAAATCTGTGTTACTCCTATACTGTGAAGAGATCACTTAAAGACTTGTGTAGAAACTTTTGAGAAGACATGAAGGACACATCAAGTGAGGGGGAAAATAAGGTAAAGATCGCACACTGTAAGGTCATCGTAATCTGCTGAAGTCTGGAAGACCTACAATTATTAGACCGTGTGACTTGAATACGATCCGAAATTAATCCCCTAAGGATGAATGATTGAATATACACAAATTTAGGAGAAAAATTAATGTTTTCCTATCACTACAGTTGGAGACAACTGTAAACTGAAATAAAAAAATGTACTTTTCATCCTGGACGTCGGAATTAACTGCATAGGACAGCCTAATGGGCGATTGACAGGTCGGAACTGAGAATGATCCGTTTAATGCGGATCCGTTAATCGAGTTGCAAAGGACAATTTCTCACTGTTTCAATGCCACTGACATGCAGCCAACCGATCAAAACTGGTATATGACCAACAGTCAGCGAACTTTGCACTGTATGATGCAATGAGTGAATAGGTTAGAAAAAATGACAGCTAAAATTTCACATCACTGATTATGTCTGTCGACAGTCCATATGGCCCTTGTTTTGCCGGATTTACATTAAGGGGGTACGTTATATGCGAACCGAACATTTAACAAAAGAAGAAGTCTATCAATTGGAGAGGTTAGAATAAAGAAGATTAGGAAGCGTTCAACAAACTTATGAAACTACCGTTAAAGTCTTAAACATCTCAAACAGAGTATGTTAAATGATGTCTGACACTGATCAGCTGTTCCCTCTCCTCCCGGGTTTTACATCAACCTAGCTACTGCTCACTATCCGGGTGTGCACAGCTGTAAGACAACGTAACTCATTTTTGCTCACCAGTGAAAACAAATTCACCACTGCACAGCTTTTTACTTAAAATTCACAATATTTCCTACTTCGAGATAAACAGATGGAAACTGACCAACAAAAACAAAAAGTGTCTCCCACAGAAGGTAAGCAATAGGACAGCCATTTTTATGACTATTCAGAATATAAACGTTTGTTCCTCTTAGATCTCGGCGTCCGCTCTTAAATTGTAAATATATAAGGGGATGATAATATAATGACTTCAAACGTTGGGAACACGTCACTGAGAAATATTGACGGGATTTATCAGATAATCGGTCCTGGTGACCATCAAAGTAACAGCGGATAAATGTTTCGACTCTGCTGGATCTCATAAACATCGCGTACGTTGGTGAATAGGTTCATTGGAACAAACCGTTTGCAAACCTCCTCGAGTTTCTTCTGAAGCCGCTTGATGGTTGGCAGATCAAACACAAACGGCTAAGCGATTGAAGCATACAAGTAATGAAAGTTTAATAGTAAGGGAAGGCGGCTATTACTGAAATATTTACCATTCCCCCAACAACCTTTTTCTACCGAGAAAGTAAGCAATTTCATTGTGGTTCATGTTACAGGGGTTTGTTTGGCAAAAACCACTTGAGTATGTGGGTGTTCGTCTCAACTGAGATGTGAAATAAACGTTCAAAGAGGTGTATTACAGTTATTGTTGTTTACCACACAATTTCAAAAACTTCCGTAAAAATACACTGCACTTCTCGTATGTTGTAGGACATCGTTTATGAGAGAGTCGCTTCAGAATCGGAGCAAAATGGTCTACGTTGTGCCATTATTGAGCTCATTTTGTTCCGTGTCATCATGCAAAATCATGTAACATAACAATTCTTCGTGCGCATGTGTTGTTTCAGTTCGATCGGCTCAACTAACTGTGGAGTGGCGTTCGTCTACAGTGGCTTTTAAAGGAGTGGTTTGTACAGACAGCAAAAGGAATCTAAGGGAAACAACGGTCAACGTATTGGCTAGCGGCATTTTTTAGTGGCATTATTTTTTCGGTAATCTTGTCTTCTCAGTTGTACAGTAATACCTGTTAACTTGGTTCGTTTAATGGCACCATTATTGTGCTAGAAGGATAACTTCGCACATTGCATAAATGCGAACAACATTCCCTGTTTCTCTGTCATAACCTTAGTTTGTTAATTGAGTGAAAATGATGCGTACGAGATAAAGGAGAGTGTGAAAACTGATCAAGTTCGACGGTGATAGGCAGTGGAAATGCAACACTAGGGACAAGAGGAAAGCACACTTACTGGAGATGTTTTATAATCTGGAGGCCTCGTGTGTCAAGACAGTGGACGATGTAGGGTGAGATAAAATTCTAACGACAGAACTTACGTAATGACGCTTCGTTTTAAAAAAAAACTCTTCATCAAATCATAGAGTAACACCATAATGATGGAGAACACCATTTTAACAGAAACCTAGACTACCCACTCTTAAACCAAGATGGTGTCAACCACAAGACGGCATGCCATGTTACAGTATGTGACGGAATACATATATTCCCTTCAATTGGACCACTGCATTGTCGATGTAAAGATTCAAAACAAAACAGTTAGAAACGAATTTCATTAAACTAGCACAGGGATGTTATTTCCGGCTATTCCGCGACTACTCAACAAATGCCTGTTATACTTGAAAATGAATGAATAGAAATTTTTGTTGAGGTTGAGCACATCATACTTGAGTCAGTGAACATTTAGCATAAGCATTTATATACTTCCGTAAGACGTATATTCAGAATATATGTGATACACATGGCTGCCTCTGAGAATCCTAATCAAACGCGATCTAACAAGAAATACATGTCCATCGGTAAAACTAGAAATATTAGACATTCGGCACTTACCGGAACCTCAAGATGAAAGCCGGTTTCGAGGAGAGTTGCCTACTTGAATCAGTCAAAACTTAAAAGTTACGAGAAACATATAATGTTCATGTACATATGACACCGTGTGAGATGGTACTGAAAGAGCACGGGGAAGGTTAAGAAAACAGTATATAAGAAGGTTCGGTTAAAAAACAGTAAGGATCATAGGAATATGAAACACAATAAAGTGGACGTAACATAACATGAACATTCAAATATGAAACGAGTGCAATTCAGCATGAAATAAGTTCCCGTCACTGCCATTATAGATCGGACACCACATCCGAATAACCCAGATGGCCATGTTGCTTGAACGGTTTGAATGGCGCCAGAAATGTAAGTGTCGAATCTTCGGCTTAATTCATAGACTTATGATGCTATCTTTACGTCCTCAAGCCCTGTTCCAGATTTAAAAAACCTTAAAACCTAAAAGTATTGGTTTACTTTCAGACACCTCGTCTGATATTGCGGATTCGACGGATAATCCCAGAGGCTTACTACGATGCCTCACAGGATACAACGGCAGGTTTGACTCTCGTCAGATCAAAATACGAGCACTTCTGACATCCATTGTACTTCGTCGACTCACTGCAGTTCGGGAATTAAACATTAGAGAAAAACAGACAGAGTTTCGTGCTGGCCGGAGATGTATAGATCACATTTTTACCCTCCGCCAAATTTTGGAGCAGCGTCATGTGCATCACCGGTCAAAAATTGTCGTATTTCTCGACTATAAAGATGCATTCGATTCGGTGGATCGACCTACACTTTTGGTGTCACATAAACGCAGGGGTGTACCGACCAAGTATGTGAACATACTGTCGGCGCTTTACTCCCATACTTCGGATCAGATTAGGGTTTAGGTGAGCTGTCTGACAGTTTCAGTACCAGGAGCAGCGTCCGTCAAACCTGCCGTCTTCCACCATTTTTGTTCAATTTCGTCACGGACGAAATAATGGAATATTGTCTCCGGCAGTCACAAAATGCTGGTGTGGACCTCCTACCTAGTGAAAGACTTGATGGATCTTGATTATGCTGACGATAAAGTGTTGCTGTTTGACAACCTTCAAACGGTACAAACAACGCTGAACGCAATTTCACGTTCTGCTAAGTACTTCGGAATGAGCTTTGCAGAAAGATTGTTGTAATTACGTAGATTTAATTTTAGACAACGAATTCATGGAGGTTGTTGACCGGTTTATATACCTGGGAAGCTGCATCAGCGGCGGCGGCGGAGGTGTAGGGAATGAAATAGAGGTGCGTACTTCCAAGACTAAAGCAGTATTTACTAATCTGAGGCACTTATGGCGACAGAAAGGTATCTCTCTGAAGCTTGAGGGTCGCGTATATCAGACAACAGTGAGGGCTGTATTACTTTACGGCAGCGAAACCTGGCCCCTCAGAGTAGAAGACCTGAACCGTCTTCAGGTGTTTGACCACCGATGTCTGCATTCAATCGCTCGCATTGGATGGCACCAACTAGTGGGCAACGAGGAGGTTAGGAAACGGGTGTTTGGCATTGATTGTCAAACGAGTTCTTTCGTCCAATCCTTACACTTGCACAGATTTAGATGGTTTAGTCATGTACTAAGGATGCCAGCTAGTCGTCTGCCATACCGAGCACTGTTTTCCGACGCTGTGGCCGATTGGCACAAGGTGGACAGATAATGACCTGGCGTAGACAAATGAAATCATTCACGAAGGGACTAGTCACGGTAGATTGGGTTCGTCTCCCGGGCTGGAGCACTCGCAACTCACAGAGTCGGTGGCTTGAGACGTTAGGTGGGATGGCGGCTAACCGAGCTCAGTGGCGTGAATGTTGTCGTTGTTCGGCCGAGTTGTCTGTGAAGTGAGTGCACTTAATGACGCGGGGCAGTGGAAGCCGTAAGGAAGCTGTCTTGCTGATGACGCCTTACTTTCACTAACAGCTCAGTTGTTTGTTTGCAAGTTGTAGGCGCTTTGATGTTGTATGTTTGAATATAGACGTAGCTATTTTTAGTATTTAGGCCCCTTCCTCTCTTTTATTCTCTCTTCCTATATAGGGTTTTTTTCCTTCGTGGTAGTGTGGCAGTTAATTATCAGTATGAACCACTGATTTATTGCTGTCTATGACGATGATGATGACTTCTGGCGTGCAAGTTGTCGATGTCCCAGCTTAATCAGACTTTTGCGGTTAGACGGTGAACAACGCGTTAAAGCACGCTTTGTAGTCCAACGCTGGACTCACATAATCAGCAGGATGAATCGCATAAGATTTTTGATGAGCTCGAATAATTAGTTCGAGGTGAGAACGTACCAGTGTACCTCAACGGGAAGTTCTTTGACTGAAATCACTTCTGTAGTAGGATCAGCACTTCAAGTATTATGTCGCCTGTTCGACTCACTGAAATATAATCAGAAAAACAACCTGAGATTTCCTGAAGTTGTCGTTTTTAGACAATGCTCTGGAAGTTAAAAGGAAGCCGGTCCAATATGACTTTATACTGAGGTGTTAGAAACGGGGTAGAACTTTACTTTTTCAATGATACTACCCATTATACGCTATACATCTGTGTCGTCAGCTTATAATATTGCACGAAAACCTACAAACAGACGTGTTTCGAGCACTTGTTCTTCTCGCGATGGCTTCTTGTAGTTAAGCATCGGTTTATTGCTGTTGACGTAGATGTTCATGATGATTCCATTGATGTGTAATATGAACAACATAAAGCTTAGAGTGAACTCACGGGGCAACCAGCTAGTTGTTTGGCGAAGCTAATTGTTGTGTACCACAATTTAGAGAGCTCCCTGCATTGTGTTAATGAAGCTTCGTATATAAAAGTGTATGGCTAACTCCGTTGAAGGCGGAACTATGTTAACGACAAAACATGATGTCATCAGAAGATCAAATGTTTAGTCAAACTCATTGCAGTAAGTAACTGTAGATTCGTTTGATGCTGTCCTTATTTCTCTTGCAATCTTTTATGTAAAGAACATATTCAGTAGATGCACTGATCAGGTTACCCGACATGGTGACCAAACCTTTACCAGCTCAGATAGTGGTCCAACATTAACAATACACAATGTATCAACCTGAGCTATGAACGCATCTATACATCCACAGTCGGACGTTTTCTTTTGTCTTTCATGCGTATAATTGAAACTGCCATTTGAATTTTTCATACGACACAATGTGAACAGATAATGATCAACAGAGATGATTTTTCAGTCTGTTCATGGTAGCCTTGACAGAACGTGATTAACCTTGAACACCAGACGTGCCACGTGTGTTGGCGGTAGGTGGACTCTCCGGCGAAATGTAGTCTTGACGTATAATGAAATGTGAGTCTATATTCGGTAGTGTATCTTCAAACATATGTATATCAAAGAAAACAAAATTATGACAGGAACGGCTGTTTCTGAGAAAAAGAATAACAGCTTCGTTACCTAGTCCGATGCGGAAGATGATTTGATATAGTGTATTACATCTAGATCGCCTGTGATCACAAACTTACAAGATGATTTAAATAAAAGGTTGTCATGTTAAATTGATAGGAAGAGACTCCTTCTTAATCTTTATTATCGTTTTTTTCGTCTTCAAACTTTTTCTACTTCCATTGACTTAGTCTTTTTATGAAGTATATTTGTCCCGTGACCCTGAATCAACATGCAGTTTGTCAACGACAATGACGATAATGATAGTAACATTAATAGTAATAAAATAATGGGTGGAAGCTAATAAGAAGATGGTTGATACAAGCCATTGAACAGCGGCTCCACGTTGGTTTTCGATTAAGGGAGTCGTGTACATTGTTTGGTGGATCGTCCAACTTGTCGCGGTTCCCATTCTTTAAAAGAACGCTGTCCCCTTCCTGTTACACCGTGGATGCTTGCGATTCGATACCACAGTGGATCACCATTAACTTCAAATTACTGCTGTCAGTTTCGTTTTCCGAATCCCGCCAAAAATATGATCAAGTTGGAACTGAACAATGCGAACAAACCGATCATAGGGAAAACTGAGTTCATCCGATCAGTAAGGCGGAGAAGGTAACAGTGTGGTTCAACCAAACATACGGCTTTTCTGTATAACACATTAGTCTAAGTAGCGAGTGTGGCTGCAGACTGATAACTTTGTTGAGGTATCATGTGCTGATACAGACGTTCTTTTAAATCACTCTTGGCCGGGTAACGGTTCCCGTGAAATTGACTAAGGATCAAAGATGTTTTATCCATACAACAACTTGAGTACTTTAATGGTTGACGAAATTGGATTCATACACTCTGATTCGATTCCAACCAAATCAGATGGTACTGAATCTTACTAATGCTCATAATATGGCGCATTGATGCTGTATTCTAATCAGACACGTTCCAACGTGTAACCAGTGCAAGTCTATCACTCGGTGCAAGCTTACTGACCGTATTGATATGGTCAATTGGACAGTGCATGCGAACGTGTGGAACTGCTACAGCCAGATAGACTTGTCATTGATCATGAGTGACTAAGTCACACCAACTTAGAAATAGATTGACGCAGTCACATTAAGTTACTTTTTTTAAAGAGTTTCATGCTGCAACATCAAACTGTGGTCAGCCTACATGTCACCGAGTGGGCATGTGAAGTTCTGGCGCGTGCAGTAGAGCTGTTGATGATAACGATGATGATCATTAAGCCGTTTAACTTGCAACAAGTCAAGAAATGAGCACGTCACATACACATTCGTAATAAGTTTTTGTTCTACCAGTTCAAAAAGGTCTTGCTTAACATTTCACAATTTGGATCTTATTTACATTTATCAGTAAAGATGTAGAGGAAATAGTATATTGAATAGATCGTATGCAAGCCTGGATAACTGTACATCACGACTGACTTTTCAACCCATAAGGAGAAAAGTTACAATTGAATAGGTGAAGCAGCTGATTCACGAATCACTGTACCCAAGCTTACTCTCTCTGGTTGTCTTTTGAAATCTCACAATGTGCATAGCCCGAAGTGGGCGTTTGGCTTAAAAAGTTTAGTGTAGAGATAGTGATTCGAAAAAGCTTGTGTAACGGTTGGTTATGGCGCTTGTTGAAGATTTTGATTGTTGACTGTGATTTAGCTGCATTAAAGTACGTCAATAACTTCGATCGGTGACAAAACACAAAGTGCATCTGAAATTATTGTAAGTTATTTGACAATCCTTACAGCTCGGTGAACTTCGCGAAAAATTTCACCCGTTACATACATGTATGTACAAATTCCGTTTGGATTCAAATCTTCATATTCTCAAATGGCGAATTAACCAGAATGTGTGAAATAACTTGGAAGGAAAATCTTGACTGGAAAGCTGTTTATTCGTTTTACGATACCTTAAATCTGTCTTCACAACAGAATATTTCATAGTACAATATCCGAACCAAATTGAGTGCGATTGAAACCAACTAGTTTGAGAGCCATGTTTACCAGGTTTCTAATGTCATATGCTGGTTCAGTCGTGTCTAATGTGAGGTCTGTGGCGCAGTGATCAACATGTTTGCCTCATAAAGGCTTGTTCGGAGACTTAATCTAGGCAAAACTCGAGTCTAATGCTTCTTTTTGGAAGGACTTGACTGAAATGTCTATGAGGACTATTATCGTGTGATCCCAGCACGGAGGGATGGTCTCCGTCGACCACACAAGTTGAAACAGCTGAGTCAAGGCCTCGACTGACACCTCTCCACCTTCTTTAAAAGGTGCCGGCACGAGATCACCTGGACCGGCAGCCTTATTATGATTGAGAGCCGAGATGCAATTGCGAACCTCAGTCTCAGTGGGTGGTTCTAAATCTACCGACCAGGGCATTACATCAGAAGTTTGTGGATGCAGCACGGTAGAAGCAGCAGGCCAGCTAAATTGACTCTCAAAATGTTCCTCCCAGCGTTCCAACCTTCTGGACTTATTATAAATTAGTGTGCCATCTGCCTCGCTGATGGCTTCATTAACAGACGGTCGCTTGGGACCAGTAGCACGGATCAGTTTAAAGAGTTTGCCGCTGTTCTCTGAGGCAAAAGCGATCTCCATTTCCTCAAGTTTTTCCACTAACCAAGCCTCACGATCAGCCTTTAGACTACGTTTCAGTTTCCTACGGATGTCTCTACTGGACTTGTTATGTGAACTACCAGGAGGAACCTTCCGTCTGGCTTCTAACAACTCCAGAGATTTATTTGAAATCCAATGTTTGTTTAGCCCATGTACCCGTGTGCGGCATGCTACAGTACCTGCTTTCTAAATAGCCTGTAAGAATTGTGTCCAGCAGCTATTAGGATGTTCGGAGTGAGTATCCCTAAGGCAGCTTTCTAAGCTGGTTTGGTAATTATGCTTCACAGATGGTAAAGCCAGTTTCTCAACAGCCACTCGTTGCCGTTGGTGGGGTCATTGTCCAGGAAAAGTAAGAATAGTCGGCCAGTGCTGGTTAGCCAGGTGGTAGACTAGTGAGAAAATGAAACTCTTTTTCCTCAGAAACAAAATAGAAGGACTTCAACAGTAAAATCTATGCTATGAAGAAAGATATTGAAAATATGGGGCAAGAAGTAGGTCGATACAGTAGTATATATATTTGCATCCTGGATAGGCCGGGGTGGAAAAACACAAGTTTAAAGTTTGACCAAAAAGCGAACAAGACATTCATCACATAATGAGTTAACAAAGCTGAAAAAGAAGAATGAGTGGTAGGACACCACAATCCGGGTGTTTTGAACAGGAGATGTGATGAGTTAACAAACGACGGTAGTTTTAGATTGGTACAAACGGAAAAATACATGTAACTGACGTAACTTATTTCAGTCTAACCTACTCGTCGTCTCTACGGATACGCAGGCATACACACGCCTGTTCATAACATGACTGACTGGACTATTACTACGACTATTCCTTAATATAGTTGAGGTTAAAATATCATAGTGAAAACAGGCTACAGGAAATAAAAGTAGGTTGGAGTGCATATACAACTTGTATCTGATGGTTATCTTAGTAAAGAATTTAGAAAGATGGAGACATCATGCATGAGCAACGTGAACAATCGGTTGGAAACGCGCAATTACTGACGATTGCACAATAACGACTGATGATGGTGTTAAAAATTACTTCTATCACGTGCTCTAACAACTTGAGTAATCACTATCGTTGTACAGTCGCATTACAGCAAATAAATGTATATCTTAATACATAAAAAATGACGAGAATTCAATCGAAACAACCACTGGCGGAATGTGTAAGATTCTTCCGGGAAACTCTTTAATCGTGCACAGGCGAATTCATTCGCCGGTAAGTGGCCAATTACACATTGTTCACCCGTCCCCTCATCGTCAAACAAACAGAATTTCCATAGAGTTGATTCAACTATTTCCAACTCATCGGCTCAATACAGCATTTGACTTGAATTTAGACACCGTACACCAGCTGCTTCGGACTCCGTTCGGAGCCCATTTTACGGACGTACCGTAACCAGCGAGGCTGACTGAGCATCAACATATCTGTTTTCGTTCGCCGGAACACTTTAGTATTTGAAATTATGTTCAACTACAGCGTACTCAACAGGCATCTTGAAAATCGCAAATGAAAGTGGTTCAACCATCGCACATTTTGTTGATACAATGTCCAAGATTCGTTGCTGTACAACAGCGTGGACAAAAATTCTGGGCGATGAAAGAACTACATTGTTTTCATCTTCAGGATGCGATTATTTCACACACGTTTTTTGATATGCTTAAAATTATGTCTGATCTACCACAGGAGCTCGCAACTGACGGCCCGCAGGCTGATCTGTCGATAGATTGCTACCCAAGTAGTAGAAATTTGCGCAGTTATCCACAAGGTTTCCACTAATACGAATTACAGACGTAAGCACATTCCTTTTGCTGGATAAGACTGAAGATAAGAGTACTTTTTACGTGTTGATATCCCAACTGAATTTGGATACCTGCCTTCTGGGAAGTGAAAGTGTGGATTCCAAACCGCCATCAGAAGCACTTACACTTGAACTTTGCACAGTTTTAGAAAGAAGATTGTTGCGGTCTCAACTCGACCCAAATCGACCAGTACACACATGCATTCAGGTATCATTCAACGTCTTGATTACCTCATTTGTCGACTTAAGATAGACGACCTTCATATCCTGGATATTTCAGAGTACAGGACAAAGTAGGTTTCAAGAAAACAAGATAAGTCGACCTAGGCATTATTTCTGAACGAACTGTCCACACCGATCTCAGTAACGAGCAAGTTGCCTCCACCATATCACAGATTGACGGTTAAACCATTGGATAAGTACATATTAACATGAAATAGATTCAGTTAATTAGCGAGGCCACAAAAGTGAGGAATGCCATGCGCCACTTAGGGTTTTGGTAACAAGGCGTCGAAATACACAGAGGATACGGCAAACATAAAATCAGCATGATGTGTCTCAGTCTCTACGGGAAAATCACTAGATTCCAATCAGTATTTTACCCATTTTGACTGATGAATGTAGCCTCTTATCCACCTTTTAATGAAAGCTTGATCGCGATAGTACACTCCGTTAAGAAAATATCGTGGTTTTAGTTCGTCTGTTTGCATTAACTAATGCATACCGGCACTCAGCCTTGCATTGCTTCACAGATGTTGGAAGATTCGTTAGTCGCAAGGTGATACGGATCGTGCTCCGTGGTGGCCAAAACAGTGATGATGAAGCCGAGCGAGCTGAACTGGAATGCTTGTACACCCCAATACTGGATAGTTGTGGCAGTGTGATGGGCCCGTTCGCTAACCAGACTTGGTTAGTTTGTGTATAGGCCTTTTGAGTGAGCCTTACAGGTGGAATTCTCATGGAATGAGCTAGACTCTAGATTTTGCTTGTGTGTGTACAACTATCAGATGGTCGACGGCGTTGGAACTAGTAAGCACTTTTCTGGAGGGAACGGTGTATGATTCTTGTGTTCAGCAACGCGTACTTTCAACTGCCTAGGTAAGTGTCCTAGGTAAGTGACCTCGTAATCAATACAATTTACTTCATAGACACATGTCATCTGGTCACACATATCGGCTTGATCCTTAGAGTACATCGGCAGTCGTACAATGGCGCTATCAGGACGAAATAATGTCCGGATGTCTTATTCAAGGAGAGTAGAGATAAATCTTTCAAATGTACTTTCACGGTACGTTGTTTGCACATTTTAATGTATAGATATGGTCTCTCTGGTTTACTTTTTAGCTGACGAACGTTCAAATGGGTTTTTCGATGAAGGCATCTAAACACTGGTTGACAATTGGCATTTCTTAAATTTGAGAGGTGTCTAGTGTTTTGGAGAATTTACTGATGCAAATTTTATTGGCTCTGTTGAAGGGAAATCGGATGACTGATCTTATCATGTCAAGTAACCGCGACGGGTTGAAGTTGAGATACGGACCAGAGTATGTTAGGCTACGTTGATCAGAAACGTCTAACGTCTGCTGACAATCAGCTTTAACAAGGCTGTCTAAAATGTTCATAGAACGTTCTTCATTTTCCAGCATGAGTTAATGAACTGCAGGATTTGACTGCAAACAGTCTGAATGTGTCATCTACATTTCACCATCTGCAGTTATAACAGAAGAACCCGTCGATACACCATCGGTTCATCCGTACGACCTTTTGAGTTTGTGAAATCGAGTGCGGTGATTTTGACGCTTATTATAAAGGAGAAACAAGCCGCCAGTTGTAAGTACGTGTAGTTGAACACAGGACACAAGGTTCTTTCCAAAAGTGGGTACTAACTTGAAATTCTAGTGAAAGATTCACCCGTCGCAGTGGCGTGAATGTTGCCGTTGTTTTTTCAAGTTGTCTGTGAAGTGAGTGCACTTAAAGACGCGGGGCAGTGAAAGCCGTGAGGAAGCTGTCTGGCTGATGACGCATTACTTTTACTTACAGCTCGGTTGTTTGTTTGGAAGGTGTAGGTGCCTTGACGTTGTATGTTTGAATGTAGACGTAGCTATTTTTAGGAGTTAGGTCCCTTACCCTCTCCCTTTTTTCTCTCTCTTCCTAAACAGGGTTTGATTCTTCTTCTTCATGGTTGTGCGGCAGTTAAGCATCAGTGTGGACCACTGATGTATTGCTGTCTATGACGATGTTGATGATGACCAAGCTCGAGTGATTCATGAGGATCTGTATCCTACGCGGAACGATGCTGTACTGAAGGTCTCACTATTCACACTTAACACACGCCTCAATCGCAATGACAACACACCCCTGTCTGCAATGTGGAACGGGTTGATAAATAACAATAGACAAACGTGCTTTATCTGCGACAGTTTTATCCCTACTTGGTAGAGAACGGATTCGATCAATTCATACAGGTGCAGCGCAAGTTGACCTAACAACGACAAACCCCATGCGACCTCTACTTCTTAATTAAAATGACTCCGATTCTAACGCCCCTGGGAAAATCACCCTAGCTATTTGAAACGTTGACCAACAAAACTTGCTTGTAATGTTATGTTCAGCTGAGACATCTTCATCTTTTACGAACTTTCATGTTTTTATTTGCTATTGCGCACAATGTTATGGTGCAACTTAGTGAAATACCCATGTTGGAATAGGTTGCGAACAACAGTAAACACGTATCATTCATTAAATACGTGAAAGACATCGTCAACAAACAACTTTGTGTCCTCTTTATCTACTTTATACACCCCGTCTACCTCTTTCCGATCACTCTGCCCTATACCATTTCCTTTTTTCTCCCCCTAATCCTTCACTTCATAATTATCATCATAATAAACATCTTTGCTGTCCCTAATCCTCAGTCTTCTCATCATCATTGCTAATACCATTCTTAATGCATTTCTAACATTGGTTAAACTTACTAGTCCTTACTATGTTACTATGTTTTCATCGCGCAGATCTAAGGTAATTTTAAACTTCTTTGCTATTAGTCTGGAGCTTTGTTAGTCGGCTATATACGTAATGATTATTTTTGGAGAAACTAATGTACACTCTATTGTTTCGTACTTCATGTAAATTGTTTGAACTGTATATCCGACAAATATGTACAACGTGAGACGCTTATAAAAAGTTTGCCAATATACCTTAGCTTGGCTGAGCGATTCTGATCGCTTTTTGCTCCACGTCTGTCCAGTATTCTGAGGGGGGATGACTACATAACTGACAGAAAATTCTCTTCCTTTTCTTTCTCCTCCCCTGTTAATATTACATGTATTTATTAACCATGAAGCATTCCCCTAAAATCACAGCCGATGTGAATGAAGTTAGATTTAACGATTTAAAGCATTCATTTGATGGATTTATTATACCTTTCAGTAATGCCTATCATGTAATTACAACTAAATTGATCACCAGATACATACGGATGAAATATAACTCTCGGTTTGAGTAAAAAAGGGCGACGTATTACCTCATTTCATTGACCTCTAATTATTCTCCTGAACTTTTGTGATCCGCCTGACGAACCGTTCCCACTTCATGTCCCATCATAGAATCAGAGGTCACGTGATCTTTACATTTGAAATGTGCTGTTCGATACATCGAATGACCGTGTCCGCACACGACTGTAGGCGTGAGCGCACACTCACCCTGCGCGGATATCAAACCCAGTGATTTTTTTTGCAAATATCCTTGTCGACCAACCATGGCTCGAAAGCGTCCTAGCTCGACTAGTTCACCGCTCACTAACACTCCACCGACTGGTACACCTAAATCCAGCCAGCATACCGTTCGCTCTTCAAGTGCTCCACCGGATTACCGGGTAAACGAAAATTATGAGGAGTTACTGAAAGCTTTCGGACATTACTACACCTCGTTACCCATTACGTTATGCATTGAAAAAAGTCCAATTATTATGAAGGACCTATATAAAAGGTTGAAAACTATGCCTAAGCGAATCATTGCGCCAGATGGTAAGTCATCCAGTCCAGTGTCACTAAACTGAACCGTTAGTTTATTACCAGCGTACAAATGAAGATGGTACTAGATATCCGTTTATGACAATTCCTTATTTGTAAATTCACAATTGCACGATTCCAGTTTGATAAACACTTTTGTATAACAGTTTGGGCTCGGTACTAATGTTCAGTGAGAGAAAAACCTATAAGAGGTGTCGGTACGTGGTCCGGTAACTGTGAGAAATAGTAAAAGCTTAGGTTAGGACAATTTATGGCTTACAAGCAAAAATACTTGTGCCTAAACAAACGAGCTGTTGAATGCGAATTCACACTGTTATACATAAGGTCTTTTGCACGTAAACGTAACTTATTACAACATACTTGACAACTTTGCAGAGGTGAAAATTCGAAACGTTTCACAATAAGAGGAGTACTGAGTTCAGGTTCACACTTTTGTGGTCTATCCGCGGGTGAGGAAAATTCTTGTGTTCCTGGTCAATGACGTTATCCGTACCAAAACAGCCAGTACTCAAAACCATTGTGTGTCGGGTTCATCAACTAGTCTGAGCCAGCGTGATTTACAGGGTGCGGGTTTGAGGCTATTAAAGTGATGGGGTCTACTTAGTGGATGCATTTAGTTGCAGTGGATTATCAAATAGGAGCTGCGAGTATACCAACACTCAGCGGAATATCTCAACGGGGTCGGGAGGTGCGTCCGAAAGCGCACAGCGAGTGGATCGGGGACAGCATGGATGACCGGATGAATCATCGCTCAACTAGATCACACCAGCGGGCGAGACATGGCAGGCAAAAAAGAATGGACGACCAGATCGGGGGCGTGATTATTCTGACACTCCGAGAAATATCCCGACACGGTCGTAGAATACGGTCAAAATCCACAGTGGATAGACTGCAGACAACACGAACGACCGGACGAGCCATCGCTCAACGAGATCGGACCAACGGACGAAGAATGGCGGCCGAAAAGCCCCCCGACAAAAGGCGTCGATCACACACATAAACCGGGCAGAAGTGCACACGACGTGTTGTGGACTCGAATTCTGAGTCACAAACGTGAGCGCGCGCGCAGCATGGTGACAAGCGAGTTGGACAATAAAGATTTTGCTTTATTGGACGTCTTTTCGCTACGTGATGACGCGGGGCAGTGAAAGCGCTAAGGAAACTGTCTTGGTGATGACGCCTTACTTTCACCTGCAGCTTGGCTGTTTGTTTGCAGGATGCAGACATCTTAATGCTGAATGCTTGAAAACAGATGAAGTTAATTTTAGTAGTTGGGTTCCTTCTCGTCCCCTTCTCTTTTTCCTATTTCTTCCTATACAGTGTTAACCTTTTTTCCTCCGTGATTGTGTGGCAGTTAAGCATCAGTGTGAAACACGAATGTATTGTTTTTATGACGACGATGATGTTTGGCAGAGAAAACCGCAAACAGCCCACCTCGCGAGTGCATCCTTGTTTCCAATCTGAACTTGTCTGTCCAGAGAGTTCATAAAGGGTTTTCTAAAGGCCGAATGTTTAAACATAATGGTAACCTTATGTTATTAATGTACTATCTCCCAACTCATTATATATTCGCGGAAGCTGTTGATCTTCTTTCCATGACTATGAACTCATGGCTTTCTATAAAGACGTTTAGGTTGTCCATTATAATGTCATCTCCTGATTGTACAGTCATCCTCATCCCTTGGTGGGTGAATTTTCAGTTGTCTATACGTATCTGATGATTTTAAAACATGCTTATAAACTTCCGTAATAAACAGACTGAAGAAAGTGGAAAGAACAAAGTATTCCTTCGATAATTATTCGATAATGATTGTGACAAACCGATCGGTGAAGGTGTGGAAAGAAAAAGCTTTTTATGAATGTTGCGTACAGACAGTGAGGTGACTGGTGACGTAGGTTCTAATGGAGTTTGTCATAAAACTGTGAAGTCTTCTCTCATAACGATTATAAAAGAGGCCAGATAGAAAAATAGCAATGGAATCGAATATAATCTTAGGAGAACGTCTTTTAAACGTAAATTACAGAAGTTAACTGTAACAACCGGGAGCAGTGTGTTACTGGACAGATAAAACGCTTAAACAAATCTAGAGACGTGCAAAAATTTCAAATACTAAGCAAACATGAGATTGTGGAATTCAGAAAATCGTTTGTTAGTAAAGATGAACCGATTTAGGTTAGAATACAATGCAACACCTGCATGGTTGCCTGTAAAGCATTTTGATTTAACTGACTGATAACAGTACATATTACTAACAGTTGGAGTTTTGACAAACATTAGACAAATATCCTTGCATTTAGCATAGTTTGGTTTTAATTTATAGCTGAAGATAGTATTTGAGTTTTTTGGTAACGTAGCGTATAGTTATTTTTTAAACAGTTACATATACACCACCTAAACAACGTCATCATTCACATGTACGGGACTACAAAATGAGTCACACACACGCCCGTCAGGAACAGCAAGGTTCAACATCATCTTGACACACATGATTTTATGACTTAACACCGAGGTGCACCCAGGAGAACATAGTAATTGTGTTCGACCGATGAAATATAACTGCTCAGTCTGACATACGAATTCTAACGTCAGAGTCTGGGGGTATTGAAATGATTAGTGAAAAATCATAACCAGTACTAAACAACATCGTCGGTTGTTGGAAGAGATGAGAAAATTTAATGAAGCAAGAGAGCTTATCAATACAGCATGTACTAGCTTATTTTGGTATGCTTATTATCTTATACATATTCGAAGGTTTTTGCTTCATTTGAGAAAGAATTAAATTATCAAAAGATTCCAGAAGTGTAATCAGACACATAATAGGATATCAATTCAGTTACTGCCTTATAGGTACGGATGTAATACGAACACTTTCCGACTGAAAATGAACTTCCTTTCATGTATTTCAATGTATAACATGGTAGCCGATAACGAAACCAGAAGAATAACATTTCCTAGAAATGACTGACAGAATGCCATTTGATTTAGATACTCGATTATGTTGTAACTTATGGAACAGATACTACAGCCGCATAGTCATTGTGTGAATATTGTCGATTTGTAGGATATCCACACCAAATTTAGTACGAATGAAGTCAAACAGTTTGGGCGTCTTGTTTAACATGTTATTGATAAATGGATTGAGAATAACAGAACGTTACGAGCATGGTGTAATACTCTACGTTTCAACCACCTCGGGTGGCCTTCCTGAGGAGGTGGTTGAAACGTAGAGTATTACAATTTGTCGTTTTGTATTATGATTTGCTAATCAGCCACGATGTCGTCGTAAAACCCTCTGATACTTTCAGCAATATTCACTTTCCTGCTTAGATTGTAATGTGCTAAACCGTTTACATAATCGAATCCTCATAAATCTATTTAGGATTAGTTATCAGGTGATAAGTAGACAGTAAACTCAATAAGCTAAAGTGGAATGATTTGAATGACAAACTAGTCCTTTGAAGTTGAATAACGCTACCAAAATATGATCGAAACCTGGTAGATTTTCTGTGTTATCGAATATATTTACAATAAATTTATTCTTTATAAATCCAAGTGAAAGTTAAGCAGTTTCCTCAGTAATCTGGTGATGGGACTCTGCACTGTCATTGTAGCCGGGAGATGGGCTCGCGCATGTGGCTAACACCCAGTTACGGCGAAAGAGATTGTAATCATTAGTATGAAGAAATAAATTAGTGATCAATTATAACTAAGTCAAAATCTGGAGATGGACCTTCAACGTTAGTGGCTAATTCGTCTTGAACGCTTACTTTATCAAACTTGAAGGCAAGACGAGACACAGTTTCTATGATCATACTCAAGATTTTGTAGATCAATCCTACTAATCTAAGCTTGCCAAACCGAATTCAGCCATGCTAGCACACAGCTCTTCGTCGTATGCAAACGTCACGTGAGTCACTGACATCTGGAAGTGCATGGAGGCATCGCACGTTTGTACATTTGTATATTTACTAAGAGGTGGTAGTATGCAACTCATCTTTAGGAACATCTAAGTATTAATACTCAAAACCATGGAAATTAATTTACATAAAGCGAACTTTGAATAATTCATTAACTCAACGCAATGATCCTTTGATGTGATTAGACGATTAAATCGGGCGAAAAAGATTGCATATACTTACAGGATGTCACCATAAGCGTCGTTAGTTTCTACGTTATCCATAGCAAACTACATTTCAGAATATTCTCTCAGATTTTTAAAAACAGGCACAGAAGCATACTTAGGAAGTAACATGGATTTCTATTAATTGTTGTAGTGGTTTTTTGTATTTTATGATTACGAGTCTGAGCATTAGTCATCACTGCGCTATGCAGTTTCTGTAGTTACTTTTTTGACCTTTTGAGACAGCAATCGTAAAATGTGACGAAATCAACGCATTTATCGGCATGCTGCATTTGTTAGCTCCGGACACATTTCTGCAAATCGTGCTAGTGTCAGTTGATTGTCCTCCTCAAATTTATAAGTCTAAGAGAAGGCCAATGATGAAAAACAATTGAGGTCTCTGAACATAGTCCGCACTATCAGGTCAAGGGTATCAGTCTTGCAGAATAACTGAGTACTGAGGTGTTGTGTCGAATACCATGACCTTGTACATTATTAAGGATAGAATGAACAGAACGGTTTTCAGTGCTTATTCCACGCAAACCACATATGTTTATTGGTGGACCGAATAAATGATCAGCATCGGTTAGAATCAGTTCACTGGCTCAGATCTAAGGGGAAGAAGGACATGGCTGTCGTGCCGGATTCACTGCACTCCCACGTACAAGTACTCACTTTGTGTCATCGATCAGTTGAATAACCTCTGCTGAATACCGTTCCTTCTTTACTTAGTCATTCTTTTCTCTAAGCCCCTCGTATATGTTGCCGCTTTACCTGATTGGACGCAAGATTCCAAGCACTGTACACGTTGGACAAAAATGAGCGATGTAGTCAGTAGAAATTCATAGTGTAATGGACCGTGTTTTCCTTTTAAGATAAATTATGTTCCTATATATGGCTGCTTCAGTCGGTCACATTATTATCATTTTAAGAAATTTGGTCGTACAGGGGGGGGGAATAAAAAGGACAGCAGTGCTTTTGTAGTACGTCCTTGTGGCCAAAACCATTGAAGGCTAGCTCCAGGAAAACCAACCCATTCCTTTCAGATGACCAGATAATGGATCATTCTTCAAATTAAATCACCATCACCTTGGATTGTGAGAATGTTTGTGCTATTGTCAGATCGCTCACTCACGCGTACTTTTTCACCTAACGCTCTATGATGAAACCGTTAATCAATAGTATGCCTTCTAACTGATCTTCAACTTTTGGTTTGGACGACCAGTATACTGATGAAGCTGTAACAGTGCGCTTCTAGCGTAACTCAATTTCAGATTTTCTAAGGTGGGTGTTGGTAAAGGCAACTCGTGCATTTGCTATCCTCGCTGATATCTCATCAGCAATACTACAACTTGACGAGGCAGTGCTACCCAAGTATATGAAACTGTCCACAGTCTCAGGCGGATTACCTGCAACGAAGAAAGTAAGAGTGGGAATGTCCCAGTCTTGAAGCAGCATTTTGAACTTTGGAGGTGTATTAGTTTATTCTGTAATCATGTTTTGTCAAATTCTTGAAGAAAGCAATGATGACTTGTAACCGTCGCCTCTAAACTCGGACACCTGTCGTAATTGTAAAGCTACAATGCTGTCCATGTGGGAAACGTTCACTTAATGATATTTATTGTAGAAAGCTTTTTGTAGGGAAGATCGCTGTATACCGAGAAAGATGGTAAATAGCTACATAAATTGACGTGGTTAGATAAATAGTGCAAAAGCTTTAAAGGAACTATGATGAGTTTCCATACCGAAGGATGACAAATGAAAAGAAGTCAGTCAATTCTAATTGATCATTGAAACTGAGTAGGTTGTGTGAGGCAAGCATACTACAGAAATGAAAAAAGATTCCGCACGTTGAACACAACAATTAATCCTGTTCTTTCGCCTCCAAACGATTACACGGTTTTAACACTGATAAAAACAGCATTTGGAAATGTCTATCAGTAAACGAAGACATCACCGATAAACCTTCCAGCAAAATTTCGTGATAAAGGACTCTTAGCTGGATGTCGCACAGTTTTATGTCCAATTCCACGTTCTCATCAATGCAGTTGAACATATGGCATATAAGTAAGTCATCTGAGCTTACTTAGACATCGCTTATATCTAAAGGCAACTTTTGCGTTCAGACATTTAGTACGGTCAGTTTATCTCCAACGAACACCACAGACTTGAGTTCCACCCTTGCCAGAGTCCATTAATAGTGCACCTCACTATCCAGACCGAAAATATCACTGCAGTCCCGGTAGTTGTGCTGATGAGACATCAGCAAGGATAGCAAAGACACGCGTTGCGTTTGCCCAACTACGTCATCTGTGGCGTCGAAAAGACGTCCGGTTGTCGCTGAAAGGAAGAGTATATAATGCTTGTGTGCATTCCATTTTGCTCCATGGTTCGGAAACGTGGCCTGTTCACAAGGAAGATATCAAAAGGTTTGCTGTGTTTAACCATCGTTGTCTCCGCCACTTGGCCCATACTAAGTGGAGTGATCGCGTGAGCAATCTGGCCGTTCGCCGGCGCGTATTCCGGAACGCTCGGGACGCGTGATCACTAAGTCAATTAATGGTGTTGCACAGCTTGCGATTGTTGGGTCACGTACTCCGTATGTCAACTGATTGTTGACCGTATCAGGCATTATATATTGAGACCACCAACAGTAGGGTGAAACCGCGGGGTGGTCAATCGACAATGTGGTCACGAAATATATAGACCTCGACTGCTCCATTGAGCAAAGTGGGTAGGTGTCGCCTGCCTGGATGGGGTCCTCGTGATCACTCAAACCGCTGGTTAGAGACGCCATCCGAGATAGCAGTGTGTCGCAGTCAATGGCGTACCTGTATCCATACCATTTCTAGTTCTTTCGCTTAATCTTTTATTAATTTTCAAACTTCTTAATAAAGTTTTCTTATAGGATATTCCACGTCACTGTTAAGGTGAGCGGCAGCATGAGCCAAAGTACCTTTCGGTCAGGCTCATGGCTGCTGTGACGATGGTGATGATGAGTTGTGCAACAAGCTTGTTACACACGTCACCAACGTTTTCATAATAGGCTTGATCGAATAATCAAATTCAAACGTTCAACCACAACC
>JTDE01001239.1:49139-59763 GCA_014338405.1 Paragonimus skrjabini miyazakii
AATATACAGCTTGTTCGATCATTTCATGAGGAAACTAGAAAGAATGGCTCTTTTCAGCCCAACTTCATAAACGTGTAATCCGGTTTTCTGAGTTAGATTGAATCACCGGATTTCATTGAAACGATAGAGCTATATTTGAGCTATTGATTACAATTTTGGGCACTTTAACTATTACAAACTGGGCGTCATACACACGTGGTTGTGGTTTTCTCATTCGGATACATTTCTTAGTAGACCCATTTTGGACGAGGGCATCAGACTTCAGGTTTAATATTAGTGGACCTCACCAGTAGCGCAAATTCATGTTCATCGCTTGTGTTCAAGTACACTATTGGACGTGAAGCATTTCTATGTGTATATGTAGTACGCACATTGCATCAACACATCTGCCACTACACGCATTGATTCACAAGTGTTTTTGCTCGTTTACGTTTTTTAAAAGTGGAATTTATGAGACAGCGATCATTGTTGTGTTCAAAGCATCTCAAGCTCTATCTTATAGTAGTTTGAATAGTTGTAAAAATTAGCACATTATAGCAAATTATATCGTGAAATGCTGATAAAATTTGACTTTCTAAAATGTATTCGAGTGAAGTACAGTTGGTATCTTCTCTCTAGAAATGAAACATAGTGAATTGGAATGACAGACAAATTTTCTATCTTGAAAGGATTTGCTGAATTTTTTTAATGAGGTCATTTATGATGTGTTCAGAAAGTTTTTACTTCACACCAAACACCATCAAATAAATACGATAAGCAGACCAGTTTGGTTAAAATTTTCATTCAATCAACCATAAATCGACGGCAATGCATCAGTGGTTGAAGATGATGCTCAACTGCCGGGCAGCTATAAAAAGGTGATTTGTATCTTAAATGTAAGTGAACGCAGAAGAATCACTGCCAGTATAAAAAAGCCTTATACGTTTCCTAAAACAGTTTCATTTGGGATTGAAGTGAGCTTCACAGTTCAGAAGACAAAATGGTTGCCAATAGGGTCATGTTTTAGACGAGAACGTAATATTTCTGGTATACGATTTTTTACTAATTCGGACATTCGGTCTATAAGTTCTGAGCTGGTAGTCGATCTTCCATTCTGTTAACTCACAGAATTTTCAAAACATATTCGTACCAGTCGTACAATTGCCGTGGCCAAAGGTCACACCACTGGTCTTCAATAACAGCCAAATTTCATGCGGAAACTCTGTGCTCTGACTGAAGGTGGGTCTCTAACCTACTCATCACAAATACTGACAGGTCGCCCTTTTGAGTGGTTTAACTCATTTAGCTGTGGATTATACCCAATTATACCAACTTATGGTATTTTGTCTCATCACTGTTAGCTTCCAAAATGGGATCTTAATCTTGTCACTATCGTTTACTCGGGTTGCTTTGCTGAAGAATTATTAAAAACAACCATTTGTCCCTATTGTCCTTGAACTGTTCCCTTCAATGAAATTTTTTATGCTGAGGCAAAGTTTGTACACAAGTTCTGGTAAGTGTTGAACAATCCAGACCCAGAGATAGAATAGACTTTCTTAATGTCACGTGTTAACTAAAATAAAACGCCTGTCTTTGAATTACCGCTAGTTTGAATTTTCCCTCATCTGTTCACCAGTGTAGTCCAACCAGTGGCATCGATGTGGTATGCACTGTTTTAATATGTAATATGTGGAGGCAGCAAAAATGATAACTCTAAGAAAATATGAGTCATATATACCATAAACCATTGAGAAACTCACATTAGCAAACTAAAAAATATCCAGTCAACATTAATCAATACCCGACCCAGAGAGGTATTCAGTCCCAATTTAAATGGCTGTATATCAGATATTTATCATGGGGAATGGTCAAACCAACGTTGACAGTGAAAACTGTGTTGAGCAAAGTGAACATTCCCCTGTATCAACCCTTAATTACAAGATTCATTTGCACTTCAACTGTCAACCTTTGACTGCCAAGCCGATTGGCCTTTTTACTTGCCATTATCAGTTTGTAACATGGTTCGTAACTGACTAACTAAATTTGTCACTTTTGCAAGTTTGACGTTGATTTTTAGTAAAAATGAATTAGATGACAGAAAGAAAGTTCTAGTAATCTCACCTTGCTTTTCGGCATATCCTTTTCTATCTATGTGTTTGCAGGCTACATCCCAAACTCGAAAATGAGAAAAATGCTCCAACCTGAACCAGTAAAAGTTGAAGTAAGTAACAATGAGCAAATTAGTTCTGAAACAGCGATTAAAACGTAGTTGATGTAAGATTGTGTAATATGATTAACCTATCTCTGGATTTCTGATTTAATGTCGAATAAGGTGCGCACATATATACTGCAACAAAAGTAGGGTACTATCCATTGATACGTAACTTGCTCGTATCATGTTACTTGAGCGCACATGGTCTGCCTCGGATTAGCAGCTTCTACGATCTATGAGTCTTTGAGGTCGCAGTCAATGCAACCTGACAGTCTGAGGTGGACTGTGACAATCCACCCGAGGGATGTACAACAGAGTTACACGTCAGTCTTAGCGACCGACGGTTAGAAATAATCCTTATGGGACTAGCGGCTGAGCGTACAACAACGTCGGTTTGTCGCGCGAAGAACCGTCGGTTCTAGCCGTAGTGAAACCATACTTACACTACTAAACCATAAAAAGAATAAGCTGACCATAGCGTTTCGATATGAGCTTGGAAATCAGGGCCCATGTTTAAGTTGACTGGAGTTATTTAAGCAGTGTTTACACTAGGGCATTTGGAACAAGGTTTACATATCGGCTTTATTCTGCAATTTAAGGATACTGGTGAAAGAGTTATGGCAACTTACTTATGGGATAATACGCAAAATATGTTAACGAAAGACTCTAAATTTGACAATAAATTTGTTATGGTTAGATGATCGCTAACTATCGGAGTGATCTACGAAGTGTGTGGAGACCACTGCAACTCCGATTGTGAACAGATCTTAACGTTACGCCTTCACCCTAATCATATATCTACACCGATCACAGAAAAAATGAGTAGTTGCTTATTCACTTCGATCACCTCCTTTTTTTCTTACTTTAATAAACCGTAAAACGAAAGGTTATTTCTTTGAAGTATTGATTGTAGTCACTTTTTTTGTCACACCTAATGCTACTAGCCATCTAGACGCCCTCAATTTTATACCAGTTGACTGTTTCGGTCCGTTTCCATTGAGATGATTTTCATTCCCGTGTGAGTTTCTATTTCAGTCAGCTGCACATCAACGTTCAAGGTTTGTTACCACTTAAAAATTGCATGAACCAGAATCAAGTGTTACCGTTTAACGGCATTTAACAAAAAAGACCAGTTGATGTCATTAACGTACTTGAAGCAGACTGATGACGATTGCAGGTGCAGTTCAATGTTCACTTGCACTAGATAGATATTTTGATATTCACTAAAGAAGTTAACACATTGAGGTTGAATTGTCTAAGAACTTTTCCTTCTACTTTTGTTACTTATAAATTGTCGCTATCTCTTATTATTTTTGTATGGCAGTCAAGCCTCAGTATCAAACATTGATCAACTGCTATCGGTTTCCACTGTGAGAGTAATTGCTAGTATTCTATATTCAATTTGCAATAGGTTATTTGAGCAGCTGTCTTATTGGTTGTTTAATTGATTATCTATCAACATGTGTCCAATTATTTAGACATGAATACCATTTTTATTCACCTTATATAGCTTTCTCAACAATGTATATCGGAGACGGCAAGTCAAAAATTACATTTGGAACAACTGATAAAACGATATTTGGTAAGCTAGCCCCAAACATAATGTTCATGATAGCTCAGATCTATTCACTTGCATTCTGATAATTTTAATTATTATTTAATGTACATAATTTGTGGATATCATTTTACGTCACTGTTTACATACAAGCAATTAAATACAAAAATGTTTCCACTATGAGTAAATAGAATTGCGCCTAAATGTACGATGTGCCGTTGATGAAAACAAAACACCATATGGAACTAGCGATTTATGTAACCAAGTAGTCTGCAACTTGGTAAACCTCATTTACCCACCAGGATCAACGGACTAGTCAACGTGTCGAGAAAAAGTAACCACTCTACTACCTAACTTCTTCGTGGATTTTCTTAAACAATTAGTAGTCCCGATAAACAATGTCTGGTAGGCAAACATTCAACTGATGTGCTAAGTACGTGATCCACTGGCTTCAAACCGCACATCGATTGTGTGGTTGTATGTTTTCAAATTGCATGCCGTGGCAAATTGTGTTGTTCAGATGAACATCTCTGATTTGGTGAGCTGTGGTCAACTAACACACATTTGTTTACGTTCTTGTTATGAACAGGCCAACAGTTCCAATCATAGTGCGATGTAGACCGTATAACATTGCCTTAATTGACTGTTGATAGACTTCCCCAATGACGGAGACTGACGAAACTAATTATCTTTGATGACTTTTCTTCAATAATACTGCCAGGTGACCAGATGGTATCAAACAGGTAGATGAAATGTCGCACAGTCTCAAGCGAGTTGTCCGAAGTAATGAGAGTCAAATTAGAAACAACATGAACTTGATAGAGTAACCTGCATTTTTCATGCTCCTTATTATACCTTACTCATGAATTAGAACATTGTGCTAATAGACACTTCCAGTAGACGCCGATTTCGAGCCTGTAAATTGGCATCCATTCCAGTAAAAGAATGTTTGTTTCTGTAAGTATGGACTAAGTAAAACGTCAGCAAACAAATTGTTTAATTGTCTAATTATTTTACAAACAGGTACACAAAATAAGGCAATCTATTTAGAAAAACTTCTTGTCAAGTAGATTCAATTCTCTCAACGTTATAGATGAATTTTGTTTGAAAAACTAAAGAAACGAACAAACTTGAGACAATCTGGAAAAAGAAACCACAAAATAACAATCTCTTTCTAAAGTGGATTCAACAGACAATTGCACAAAGTTGCCCTTTACTCTCAACTTTCGGATAAATTCTGCCACATTATCGAAGTACGATGGAAAACATGTGTGGTTTCGGTCACTGTATCAAGCTGTTTGTTGTAGAGTCCTCCTAGAAAAATAATATTCGTCTAGAAGTTCTGTTCAGTGATGTAGGTTTTGTGCTGAAATTTAAGAGTCTGGAGAAAGTGCTTCTAGATCCAATCATGAGTCACAGTTATCACCCCACTTTGGTTCAAAAGCCATTCTAAAGGAACTACGACATTTATTGCCATATTTTATTCTCTTGAACCCTTGAATCAAACTTGCAGACGATAGCTCGTGTGGTAATTTTACTGACGATTCATCTGGCCACACGTAGTTGATGTCTTCATCTCACTTATTTTTGCACGAAAAAATATTACTTCGGTTACTTTGATGTATTCAGAAACTACAGATCATTGGTGGAATGTGGACATAGCTTGTCTACTATCCTATTAAAATACATAAACCGGTTAGTTACATGATGCTCCGATTTTATTTTATCTACCTAACGCAGTCGGTCTCCAACTTGGTTATCTGTCACAATATGAAACTTAGGGTAGTTGTGCGATTTTGTCGAAACAACTTCCCGTAGTTCAGTGAGAAACCCATTCCATATAAAGTCTTTCCAAACAATGTTCAATTTTTTTGTATTCAAGCAGGAATCTTTTGTAACTCATGGAAACTGACGGTTTTCGATTTACTACAGAGGAAGGTATCACAAAAAGATGGGACTACTGCATTTAACGTCTTCACAGAGTACATATATTACAACGCTGCTAATTTTAGCCAATTATAACCAAGCACTACCTTAGCTGTTTCACTGCATGCTGACTCTTTTGGCATTTCCATTTTCAAGCTGTAGTGTCATAATAACCTAAGATCAATTACTTTCCTACAGATAGAGTCCATTTCGGCCATCCATTTGGTATCAGGTGTGCCTATGATCGGCCTCTGAAACGAGTATTCTACTAACGTATCTTAATCAAGATCACGCGCAAATGACCTCGAAACACCGTCTGCGCTCTATGTGGTAACTAATATAAAATGTCCATCGATTTTTCGTGTTGAGAAAATTGAAGTGAGATCCAACACTGCATGTTCACAGTGGGAAAGCATACTGTTGTGAACACAACTCTGTAAACTACATGACTACCTGTGGAGAAAAACATGGGTTTCACCAGCATTGGTATTAAACCATGGTTTAATGAGAGGGGGGGAAAAATTTTAGTGGCAATATATAATCTTCCCTGGAAACGTGTTTGTATTACGCAGGTTGCGATGGATCTGTAACTTGGTGGCTGGTTTCCTACGACGTTTCGTTCTATCTCCTCTGACACGTTACAACACATAACCATTTGTAAGTTTTGAACTAACAGGAGAAAAGAATAGAAACGCCAACTTCTAAGGCTGTTTTAAATTATCAGAAGAACAACGCAACGAAAATGAGCCGCTTTTTGTGTTTGATCCACAAGTTACTTATAACAAGAAAAGTGGAAATGGTGATAAAGATGATTACGAAAATTGATCCGTAAGGATTGTGAACTGCGTGGTCTCTGTTCCAACTTGTGCGTTCGACTGACTGTAGACCAGAAGAGGTTAACTGTCTGGATAAAGTTCTTCCGAGCGTAGAGATCAAAGTATCGCGATCGTATATTATCGGCCTTGACAACGGTCGACATTCGGAATCTCATTACCTTAGATCGATTACGTGACACTCGATAGATAATCCAAATAGCATCTTTTTACTGACAGAATGATTATGGTAGTCCCCAAGAGCCAAAATCGAGTTTGAGACACACACATACACGTGTTTAACGATACCGCACGATTTCAACACACTCCATCAGACACTCATCACATACTGTGAACGGACTACTGGTAATCGAAATACCGTCCAACAATTTATGTGATTTCAACTTGGACAGACGTCTTATTCGTGAGGTCATCATTTGGAGGTAATGGGGCACCTATTGTATCTCTTCTCGAGGTGATTCGGCAAGCCAAGCGCTGTTTACAAACAAATGTGTCCGAACATTTGTATATGTTGTCTCGGTCCTGCATAAGATTGGGTCCTTGGCGCAGTGGTGATACAGTTGCCTCACAAAAGCTTGACCGGAATCCACATCCCTACCAAGACACGGGTATGCACTACTAACAGGCTTCAGCAAGGACAAATCTTGAATACAGTGATCCATTTTGAAAGAGGTTGGTTGCGAAGTCTACGAGAATGTAGAAGCTATGATCAATTGTGGGTGATGTTCAATTCATGCAAAACAGAATCATTCAACGACATGAGAGTAAACCGAACTAATTTCCATTCACATACCCAATATTTTAAGGTGAAAGTCTGTTGTTAGAATTTCGCTACTTTTTCTATTAATTCGTCAAGCCTTCTGATCCTGCCCAAGGCTGATTTATTTGATGCGTTTTGAATTGAACCACAATTCTGAACTCATTAAAAAAATGTACACGCTTAAATAACTACGTTTTACTTGTTAGTAGTTAAATCGTACATGAGCATTTTCGGATATGGGTTGACGTTAGGACCCATTAGCAGTAACCATCCTTGAACTGACGTTCTGTACCGAAGTAGCATAATCAACGCTCCATTCCTTGTTTCGGACAAAGATATACGCCATTTGTTAGTCCCAAAAATAGTTAGTAGAATGTTGCTGTTCTCTTCAAAGCGAACTAGCGAAAAACAGCCCACAGATCTTGAAAGCTGTGATTCAATAAATAAATGGAAATTCTTCGACGTCTGTTTATTGACGGTTAACAATAGACATCGAATTAGTAGTTCATTTTGGTAAACTCTCTTGGACTAGGCTCACTGACCCTGTATACCACGTTGTCGAATAAGTCGTCGTGGAGTTATCGCTCATGAAAATTCCATAGGTCTGTCCGATTCGCACTCTTCGAGGCGATCCGAATCGGGTTTGCTTCCTTCTACTATATAAGCATAACAGTAAACAGTGAAAAGTTTACTTAAATGATATTCCAGCACTGAAACTTCAAAGGCCAGGGTTTTACCTGTCTTCTTCCGCAGTGATCGTTTGGGAAGCCACCCTGTAGTCACTCAACTTATGTGCAGTAGCCAGCTAGCCAACAGAAAGTCATTTATCTGCATGTTGATGAATAATTATCGTTATCATTCTCATCAGCATAATCATTGTCACCATCAAAGACAGCAATACATCGGTGGTTCAAGCTGATACTTAAATATCACATAATCATGAAATAAAACAAACCCTATACAAGAAGAGAGAAGAGAAAATAAAGAAAGGAGAAGGTACCTAATTACTAAAAATAGATAAGTCTATATTCAAGCATTCAACTTAAAGTGGTCTACACCTCCCTAACAAACAATCGAACTAAACTCGGACGAACGGTGACAACATTCACGCCACTGGGTTCGGTTAGCTACCATCTCACCCAACGTCCCGGCCACCGACTACATGAGTTGCGAGGGTCCCGGCCCAAGAGACGAACTCGACCTACAGTAGCTAATCCCTTGGTGAACGATCTCATTCCTGTAGGCAAGATCGTCATCTCTCCATCTCGCACCTTAGATTAGTTGGCTTTAACGTCGGCAAAGAGTCCTTGGTGTGCCAGACGATCAGTTGATATCTTTATCTCATGAAATCTAAGTCTGTGTAAACGCAGGGTTTGAACAGACCAACTCGCCTGATAATCACAACCAAAAAGCCGTTTCCGAACCTCTTCGTTGTTTACTTGCTGGTGACACTCAATGCAACTGATCGAACGCAGATACCGATGGTCAAATACCTGGAGAAGGTTCACGTCCTCTACCCTGGGCGGCCAGGTTTCGCTGACAAAAGTTAATACAGCCCTCACTGTCGCCTTATATACGCAACCTTTAAGCTTTAGAGCGATACATTTCTGTCTCCATAAGTGCCTCAGATCGGCAAATACCGCTCTGACCTTAGAGATACGCGCTTCTATTTCATTCCCCACACCCTCGCTGCCGACGCTGGCGCAACTTCTCAGGTGTACAAACCGGTTAACAACTTCCATGACTTCGTTATCTAACATTAAATCTACGTAATCACAGCAATCTTGTAATAGCACTTGGCATTTTGAGGCTGCAAAGCGCATTCCGAAGTACTTAGCAGAACGCGAAGTAGCATCTAACATTGTCCATTCAGCTTGGAAGTGGCAAGCAGCAACACTTTGTCGTCAGCTTAATCAAGATCAGTCAGTCTTCCACCAAGTAGCAGGTTCCATCCAGCATCTTGTGAATGTCGGAGACAATCCTCCATTATTTCGTCGGTGACGAAATGGAACAAAAATGGCAGAAGAGGGCAGCCTTGACGTACGCCGCTCCTGGTGTTGAAACTACCAGATAGTTCTCCCTAAACCCTAACCTGAGCCGAAATATGAGAGTAAAGCGCCGACAGTATGTTTGCATACTTGGCCGGTACACCCCTGCGTTTAAGCGACTCTAACAGTGTAAATCGATCCACCGAATCGGACACACCTTTATAGTCAAGGAATACGGCAGTTGCTGGTCGGCGGCATGTATGATGCTGCTCCAGAATTTGGCGAAGTGTTAAGACTTTATAAATACATCGTCGTCCAGGACGAAATCCTATCTGCTCTTTCCAAATCCCTTTCTCCTTAGCTGCAGTGAGTCGATGAGGTATAATGGATGCCAAAGTCCTAGTAATGACTGGGGTCAAGCTAATCCTCATGGTTTTCGCAAGAGCCCCGGATACCTTTGTGGAATATGGGATCTATTATCGAGTGATCTCAGCACAGATTGTTGTTTCACATCACTCACAAAAGGACCATGACTGATCAATAGGTATCCAGGTTAGGCTTTAGACAGTGCAAATAAAAGAAGCTCAGATGTATAAATGAATATCCTGCCGGGAACCATGTCGGGGGATAAAAGAGTTGAACCAGTTATTAGCCATAAAAGAATAAAACGTGAGTGTGGAAGCAATAAACAGAGGAGCAGTAGCCGTTTCTGAGTGAAATCTGTGAACTTTTGGATAAAGAGACTCCACTGGTCGCTACACATAACCCCGTAGATTAGTCTATTCAACCAAAAATAACGAAATCATCAGACTCCTCAACATCAAAGACAACATCCGTCAGCTCCGTCCAACGTTTTCATTACCCGGGCATAACATTGGTCGGAAGACTGCACAGAATCTATGTGAATTTTCGTAGTCTCCTTTTTTAACATCCGGCGTGACAAACAGTTTATTCGCATACGGAATATATGAGTGACCACTTCGGAGCAGATTGTACATATTTTATTGGTTGATCACTAGCTCAAAAACGTATTAACAAGCCGTTAAATTGTTCTCATCACTTTAAATCAAAAACAGAAAATGACGACTCTCTGGATGCACGTACTAATTTGTCGCCTTCCGAAATTGTATCGGGTCTTGAACTTTGTTTGTACTCAACCTTGTTCACATTCAACAAAAAATTGTACAAGCCAACCGATGGTGTAGCTATGGGTTCCCCTGTTGCACCTACAGTAGCTAATCTTTTCCTCGGATACTTGGAAACACAAGCGATGAGTGAATTTATCTGCCCTCCACGAACTTGGTGGCGATATGTAGATGACACCTTCGTAATCATGAAACGGAGCGCTCCCGACCAATTCCTACAGTTTCT
>JTDE01001239.1:74744-87152 GCA_014338405.1 Paragonimus skrjabini miyazakii
CCAATCGATAACCCCGCGATTAGGACTTCCTAGACAGCTCTAATGAGAGCGAAACTCGAGTCTAGTGCTTCTTTTCGAAAGGGGCCGACTGGAAAGTCTATGGGAATGCGACAGCTACGATCAATTGTGGGTGATGTTCAACTTGAAATTAACCAAATCCCCGACTACTCATCAGTACTATTGGATATGTCCGTCAGCCTGCTTCAATGACCGTGCTCATTTGGATCAAAAACGGTGGGAAATGGCAAGTATCGTGAGATTCATAATGTGGTTAAGTTAGGCAACAAGAAAATATTCACCCAACTTAGTGTGTTGAGTACATTTACATCTGAAGCCACAAACTAGTTTCCGGAATTCAAACTCTAATGAGGTTGCGAAGCCAGCTAATTGAACCACTCAACCGCCCAGATTGTCAACATAGTTCAACTATGTTGGTTTGACCACCTTGGTATCTGCGTGTAGAATAATTTACCCTACAGGCAGCCGCCCTTCACAACGCCTGATGATGATGTTCGAATGTAGACGTAGCTATTTTCAGGGGTTAGGTCCCCTACCCTCTCCCTTTTTTCTCTCTTCCTAAACAGGGTTTGTTTCTTCTTCTTCATGGTTGTGTGGCAGTTAAGCATCAGTGTGAACCACTGATGTATTGCTGTCTATAGTGATGATGATGACGCCTGTGCAATTCATAGTCGGCACGATTGAAAGACATATGGGCTTGGGTGTCCTTCACCCGGTGGCGAAGATGCTCACATCCAATCAGTTTTGGCAAGTGGTTGGTATGTGGTGTACAAAAAGAAACAGAAGTTGAATGAAGAATGTATTAACTTTATCGATACCAAAACTATACGTGTTTTGAGGAGCTCGACAGCTTTAGACATCCCCACAAATGTGATCAAAACGGAGTAGGTACCAGTAGAGGAGACCTGTATCTTTCAATGACAACGGAACTGATCCTTCTCGATTTTGGTCGTGCCGTGAGAGAAGATAATAACTTTTTGGCATCCTTATCTATATTGCGACAGCGTCCCACCAATGCAAGGATTTAATTCAGACATCTAATGCATACACTGCTTCTAACTAAGAGATATGATAAAGTATGAATGGACTGGATGATGAAGTAGCGTACTTGGCTTTGTGTTGCTAAATAAATGTTTTAAAAAGACAAAGACAATAGAGAGTAGATAATTTCAGACAGCACATACTGTATTCTAATGAGCATCTAATGTCACGCCGGATGAAGAATCAAGTATCGACTGTTTGAGTGGTAAGCTTATCAAACCATTTATAAGAACTGTTACAACCACTTATCCGAATGGAGTTCTGGACTGCTCTTCCACGTGTCGTTATTGGCAAGGGGTGAAGACCCAGGTTCCCGACAGTACTAAAATAGCCGCTCACAGTAATTAATTTGTGACACCGTTAGAAGAATCCATATATGTATTCTGTACCGGTAGTCAACCATGATGCTTTCAGGTATTTTATTAGCAAAAAAATCAAACAAAAAGACTGGTATCGTAAGACCTTACAACACAAAAATTGTAATGTTGTCCGACACAGCGAATTCACCAACTGTTTGCCTTAGGTTCTATAAATGACTGTAACATGCTTTAAGAATGTTGGTGAGTTCTTCATGAATGTCGTCATGCGTAATGCAATTTCGGACTATTATCCTTCCAACTGAAGCAAAGACCTACAGGCTTAGTGGTTTGCTTGAAACGCATTTCTGATTGTCAGGGCAGTTTCTAATCTTAATGAGATTACCTCATGTTTGTTCACGACGTCGTTTCGATGAAAACATCATGATTATGATTAGACCTAAAGATAATGATTATACTTACCAAGGTTGTTATTAAATGTGTCGAACTGGCAGTATGCATTGTACTGTAAAGCTTGTCAACTGACTTCTACATGCTATTGGGGACATCCATCTCTTGGTTAGACTTCACATTCGGTATTGATTTAACATGACACTATTATCATTCGGTCTTATGGCCGAACAATGTCGATCGGTCACTGTAGCGGTGGACATCCTACGAAGCATTCTTTCATAAAAGTTACTGACCGCAGTGTGAACTTTAAACCGAACATGTTAGTTAAACGGAAATGCCCTATCGAGCACAACTTGAGTAAAAGGTACCAGATGAGACACCACAAGGAGGTTGAGCATGCAGTCACAAGCAACAGGTAGGCTTACGATTTGATATAAATATTTTCTACCGGAATATATACACTCGAAATTTCTGACGGGCGAAAATGACCGTCCTTAATTATTCTTGACGATTTTACAATCAACAGTCGTGAAAACTGTAATAAGCAAACTCACATTCATGGTGAATGAGGCAAGGAAACACGTGATATTAATTCAATTGTCGACTGAATCCAAACGGTTGCTATGACGTCGTTCAGTAAAACTATGATCAACTCGATATGCAGATAATGTGTGCAATTACATGAGCTGTGAATCGATGCTGTCACAACGTATGCGTAGATAGTAGTTTAAACTGAAAACGGCAGGAAAATACGAATATGAGCCAAATTATTGTCACCACACTGATGTCTGTAGTATGAAGATATGATTGCTAAAGAAATAGGTTGAGACAAAACTTGCTCTCCTGTTAGTGCTTGCATAATAAACGTTGACACGGATGAGCGAATGATGACAATACAAAAGAGGCAAGATAACCCAATCCATTTGTAATGGCATCCTTGAAAGTAATCGGACCCAGTGATGCAAATTTTAGGATTTACCCACTGAACGGTCTGTGCAGTAAAAACGGTTATTGGAGTCGTAGAAAAGTTATCTTTTGGATACTGTTTTGCCATCCTGTGATACTCAGCGGTTCATTCGAGTTTTCTAGTTGACTGACATCATGCTAATGAGAGCACGAGTACAAACTCATGGAAATTTTGAAGGTTGGCTTCTGTTCTCACGTTTTCAAGACACAAGAACTTTGTGCTGAGTGGAAGGAAACAGATCATGTATATTATAGTTGAAATACAAAGTAAGTAACGCAGTTGTACTAAAAACTTGGACATGGGCGTGAAAATTATCCCAGGAAGAACTCCATACGCGTGACCTATCATATATCGATAGATCGTTCTAGGCTCAATAGAGTTAGATCGAGATATCGATTAGACTTATTACAGAGAAATTAGGTCACTAGTCAGTCAGTTGACGATGGCTTGATTAGTCGGTTACGTCACTTTGTACTGCCGAGGCTATTGGAATCAGACTGCTTGACCCGGTATTATGCCATCAAAAACTGTTTGTTCAGGCGCTGCACCTACCGTGGCCACAAATCCATCGGATCGATGGCCAACTTGCGCCGTCAAACCTATGAACAAGCGTGACGTAACTGACCCATCAAACCATCGCCAATTGACTGACCAGTGACCTAGTTTCTCTGTAAAAAGTCTGATGCATATCTCGAACTAACTCTATTAGATCCTTGTATGGTTTTACTGGCTTAAAGATGAACTATCGAAAACATATATTTGCCTATATGTTTTTATTCTGATTATCGTAATGGGCATATTTGAAACGATGCTCAGTGCTTTTTCATGTAGAACAACTGTTGTATAACAGGCAGCCTCGTTTGTCAGTATTACAGTGCGTACATTCAGGAACTAAAGGGCAGGTCTCAAAGCCAGGAAGACGATGAACTAGAAGCGACTACTGGAATAGTGTACGAACTATGGGGAAAATGCCACCAGGGCAAATGACAATGTACTGCTGCCTAGTGTATGTGAACGCACGTGTGTCATGCAGATGAGTGTACGCGTTCGTGATCCAATGTTTCAACATAACCTGTATGAAGTTTCATGCAATAAACAATTATGTAGGCCAAGCGGCTTTTGCGTCCACAAGACAACAATTACGTCAGTTTATTTATGTGTATTAGGGGATTTTGATTTTCATATAGATTGATATGCACTACTGACGAGCTCTAATGAGAGCAAAACTCGAGTCTAGTGCTTCTTTTCGAAAGGGGCCGACTGGAAATTTTATGGGAATGCGACAGCTGCGATCAATTGTGGGTGATATTCAATCTATACGCCAGTTTAGCTACATAAAACTAGCACTAGTTCAGTTAGTATTGTAAACTATAATTTGCAGCCGTTGATATTTATCACGATGAGAATCATGCGGCTATGTGAGCCATGACGATGATGATGATGAAACTGTCGATTACGATGACGATGGTGACACTGTGAGAATGGTACTGACGTAGATAGCGATGATGATGTTACCGACAATGATGATGAGCAGGATGATGAGGTTGAAGAGTGGAATAGTAGTAAGCTTTCTGATGATAGAGGCGGTGATGATGAGAATGATGACAATTTTACTGGTATTGATGATCCGCCACCAATGCATAAAAAGGCTTAGCCGTTGCTTCACCTCACAACTTCGTCCAGTATGTAGGTGCACATACAAAATCATACTGATTCAACTAAAATGATGAATTCTGAACATTTTCTACTCAAAAACTTCAAAGTGAGACTTTCAGGATGTTCTGGTAATGGTTACAGTAGCTTGAATCTTGATCCGCCATGTAAATCAATTCTGACCCTATTGAAATTAACTTTAAAAAAACATACAGATAGTATCAGAACAACCTGTGAGCAATTGATCTTCTGATCTGAAGAAGCATATGTGTCCTAAGTGGAACGCTACCAATAACACGACTAACTGATTGCTCACAAGTTATGGATGCTCAATCAATCTCAAACATACTCCAACTAATGACGTACAATTAGGGACATCGCACTCGAGAAGTGGGTTGTTTAACTAAGGAGAATGTGAACAATGATCACGTCATCTCACATTTCCGTCATCCGTACATATTTTTCATCTTTTCATCTAGGCTGAATTTTTGATGGGAGCGAAGGCCGGAGGACTGGAACCCGAAGACGGTCAGCTTCGGATGCGCGCACGAAGCCGTACGGGTGGGTCTGTCGTACGAGTTCGTAAAGAACTGCAAAAAGGTAAAAAGGAGACAGTTCCACAACGGGAAACTCACGAAGAAAGCGAACACGGTACGATTGAATCTGTGGACGAGATCGTCGACGAAACAGAGGGTTACGATCTATCTGTGATGGATGGAGAGATTGTATTATCGGATGAAGATTTGGCGGAGATATTGAAAGTAGTGGAAACAGAGAGCGTTTCAAGTGAACCACAAATCACGGCTACTGTTGAAGCAAGTGTTACGGAGGGCACGGAAACTCGTCCTGCACGCTATCCAGAACAAGGATTGCTTCAAGGTCAAGTGAAGAGATTTCAAGCCAATCCGACTGAACCAGGTTAGTAATCATCATTAAGAATATCGGGAGAAACGACTTCATTTGAGTTTGTAGTTGCGACAGCCCGACTACTTATGGTAGCACAAATCACAATGCTATCTGGTCAGAATCACGAGTAAGGATGTCTGTGTGGAATTGATTGGCACACTGTCTCTTCATAGTATGTTTTTCAAGCAGTCTTGTCTGCAAATAAGTTCATTTAATTTGCTAAGCTCGTAGACTACAGATTACCATAAGGCAGTTGCTGTTATGTGGTATAAACGGTAAGATGTGGAATAGATGTTCTGAAGCCAGCCCATTCAAGATAGGGTCTGTCGGGGTAACTGACCTCGAACCCGCGACAATGTGAATAGCGTTTGAAAGAGCGGAATCAACCGTCAGTATGTCGGTCCATGTTTACAGCGCACAAAAGCATCTTAATCACATGTAAGAACCAACTGGAAATCACGGTCAAAAAAAGCACACTATGTAACAACAATGATTGATAGTCTCATCCAGCGTTCCCCTTTAAGGGCGAAACTGATTATTGTGGCAGATATTCGTTGAAAAGTTGCACTAACTTGTCAAAGTGCCATTAAACGTGAATACTATGTTATTTATACCGAGCGGAATACGTTACTTGTTCACAGGTACTACAAAATCTTGCTTAACAAGTTAGATAACACATTCCGATTTCAACTTTACTGAAAAGTTCTGATCACCAGTTTACCGACCAAGGCTAACTAAACAATTACTGTCTCTTCTATGGGTGATTGGACAATTTCAGCATCATTCACAACCGAATATGGTTGGGGATTTGGCTATAATTGGTTGCGCCTAATGTGACATCACTGACGCAGTGGCATTCTACCAGTTCATGGGTCGAAGTTCGATCACCAACTATCACAATGGTCTGTACTACTGGTGAGCTCTACCAGGATCTGAAAATGATTATGATCATGATGGTATTGACCAATACTTTAGACTACTGATCAAAAATCAAGAATTTTCCTCAGCAACGTTGTGGATACAAAATGGTGGGAATATTGTATAGAAAATTTCGCTTGGGCTATTTGGGTTCATTAGATATTTTTGACCATTCTCCGAGAAGTTCGATGCTGTTCATCTATCCATAAATCACAACTTTTCGTCTGGGTTGCGGATGATTGATTTCGGATTGGAATTTTCATCTTAAAGACGTTCCTTATGCGGGTAGTTGTTCTGTAAGGGCGTTGCAAAGAGGTGTGGAGAGCCATCCAGAAAACTTTAGTCAATTACTTCATCATTACAGATTAACTTCTAAAGTTTTTGAATTCCTTTTAATTAATCCATCCAATGAATGCAACAATCAAGAATGGCTAATCAATTGGGTATACACCGGTCCGCAACATGTCCGTTCCTATAGAAACGGTCGCGGCTAATCATGCCTCGTTTTTTGGTGGGAGCCACGCAATGTATGCGTTTTGAAAATAAGCCATGGTGATGCACTTACTCCTCTCCGGTATGGATCTACAGTTGACTTTAGTGTACCGAACGACACACCCGCCGGTTTTCATAGAAAAACCTCGTCAAAACAGACTAGTTGAGCGTCACTTGCAGTCGACTGCGATTGACGCATTTAGAATTATTTTTTATATTTGTTCGTATAAAAAATAAACACTGGATTCAGCCTTTGGTCTGATCGAACGTCCACCAAAGGATTCCGGTAATCTCGGTTGCCCGTAAATCTTAGAACTAAACCAACACAAGGTGACAGCAGAGTTCATACGAGAGCATTTGAACATTGCAGGCTTGCCCATAAAAGGCTGACCGGTTAAATTGTACTTGAAAAAGTCAGTGATCACCGTTTACCAGACAATCTATCATACTGATATCGACGTACGAATAGATGACCTTTCAGCTTTTATAGGAAAAACACAATCAGGTTTGATTTTTCTAGCAGTAACAACCTATCCCAGCAAACTTACATCTTCGTTATTGATTGGCGTAAGAACAAGGGGTAGCCTCGTTTAAATCGGTCTCAAGATTTTGGATGTATATTAAAAAAAGCAGCAATATTCACTGATATATTCATTGTTAACCTTCAATTTATATACGTCTGGATTTATTTTGTACATGAAGAATTAAGCTGAAATAAAACCTTCTCTGTTAAATGATCATATTTAATTTAGTTTTATTATTTAATTAAAGACAAAAATGGTAGTGTACAAATTAAATATGAGGGTAAAACGGAAGTTATGAATTACAATTGCCTACAATCTGTTTTAAATTATGTTCCCTTTTTTGAGATAAATTCTCGAATGTGTCCTTTTATAAACCCCAACATTATTTAGGTATAGCTCTCGAGCAGATTGTTATCACTGTATCGTTCTTGTACTCAAATGATTTGTGATGGTATACTTATACTTACGTGCATCTCGAACACTCATTTTATCTGTGGATGCTTCGTTTTATACCAGATAATCTGATCGTTTTTGAGACTGTCATTCCAACTGTGAGTACAAGCAGTTTGTTGTCATGTTACACCTTTAGTTGAACTGTTTTCATATTGTTTTCAATATCCGAGGATGCTTTACATATGATTTTTATGTCGCGTTAACGTACGGTAATTTGTAACCCTAAACTGAATCATCATTAACACAAAACTTTCTTGCAGAGCGATTGATACACAACACTTACGAGTCATCCATGAAAGTTGGGGCAAACAGAGATACTTCGCCGAGTCACCTGTTTGATTTTCCACCAGTACACTCAGAACAATCTATACCTTTTTACATATATGTTTCCATTTTAGGCAAAAGATTTTTCATTTCATGTAAAAGCAAATCACTTTGGTGCATTAGAATTTCCACGTTAGAATCTTGGAGGTGACGGCAAGAACGCGATTGGTCCAACTAACCAGAAGGGACAACCAGTCTTAATTAGAGCACTTCGTATTGGCTACTTTGATAGAGGAAGTGGTACGGGTTATTCAAGGGTTGTCAGCGGCTTTACTTAATGAGAACGGGGTTAGCGGTCACAGTGGAGCACAGCTCGCCTGACCCTGTCCCTACTAATTCATCAAACTGCGGACCGTATCGGTTCCTTTTACGGGTAAAGGGGTGCGAGTGGTTAGGAGTTTCTGTGGATCTCACGTCCAATAGAGGTGATGTTTAGGGTCGTGGTAGATTTCGAGTTATAGTATGAGAGTGAATCAGTTTGTGAGAACATTTTCATTAGTTCTCTCGTATACATGGCTGACGGATGCAATTACACTCGGACCAGTCCCGAAACACGCAGACGTATTATCGAAGCAATCGAAAGGGGCGATGACTGGCATATGGTTGCTGTTCTGAACGGAGTCAAGTGCATTACCGCTTACAAGTTGCCTCATGTGAATTGCATCAGTTATGAAACGCAGCCACGCAAAGAACAATAAAAGCAAAATTCTGACAATATCTGAGATTGATAATTTGTTGGAGTGGATTTTCGTAGACCCGACGGTTACACTGCAATTTTTGAGATTGCGCGTCGAGGCTGAGCTCAAGAAGGAGTTATAGACCACAACGATCAGTCGATACTTGTATGGCAGTTGCATAACTGTCAAGAAACTGTGCCAAGTGCCCATTGGCATGAACTCAAATGAGAATTCGGAGCTACGGCGACTGTTTGCGTAACGACTGGTGAAGTGTTATGCAGATTCAAAGACTACTTGCTAGATAGATGAGACCAATTTCAATTTGTTCTGTACGAGGTCAATGGGATGTTCACTAAAAGGAACGAGAACATGCGTCACTGTAACACACAGCCGAGGCCGTAATCTCCATTTGATTGGAGCTATGACATCAAGCTCGATAGTAGGCTATACGACGAGGCGAGGAGCATACAACAGTAACGATTGTAAGGGATGGCTACGAACCCTGCTAGATCAGTTGAAGATCAGTACACCCATGTCAGACATTGTGCTAATATGCGACAACGCACCGTGTCACACTGACCTGGAAAGTGTGTTTACTGAGGAGTTATATAGTGGAGGACAACTCTTACGACTGGCACTCTTCTCGCCCATGTTGAACCCAATTGAGAATGTCTGGAGCATGGTGAAAGCAAGAGTTAAAAGGCAACTGCAGGTGCACCACGAGACAATAATAAACGGAGATCCTCAGGGTGTGCAAAGTCAACAGGAGTGGAGAATGGGGACCCAGGAAAGAGTAGTCATCTCTGCTATGTGCGACGTCACCAAGGACCACTGGTCATGCCGAACGATGCTGCATGCAGGCAATGAATGGTGAAACAATGGGGTCATAATCGCAAATGCCCATCTTCTCAGTGTACGGAGAATGCTCTATTCAGAGCAACCACACATTGATGTTACACTTTCTACTTTTTGGAAGTTAGCCCCCATTAAACTAATGCATAGCCTATGAGTGTGCCTAGATTATGTGAGATTTACGTTTGTTGTTTGGGCGGTTAAGAACAACCGAGCTATCCGCATACTTTGAGCGTTGGAAATGTCTTTGCGACGGAAAACGCTAAAACGGTGCTTCGCAGTTTTTAAAAGTTGCATGACTGATGGGCAAAATTTACCGGAAACACGACCAGTTGGTGGCTATTCCCATTCAGTCGTATTGTTCTGCCAACTCCAATGAGTTTGTGATAAACGGCATGACCAACTCGCAAACGAGCTAATAAATACCAAAATGTATTATTGTAGTTTTCTTCAAATTACTATTCATGTGAGTGGATAGTGTATACGTGCGATTAAATGCAACCGTTGGGTTCTAGTGACCACGATCTTGAAGGGATCTGAGATGTGGAAATCCAAATAACAATAACAGAGAGTTTATATTAGTTCACTCGAGTGGCGAAATGAAATAGTGTGTTTGCACGTGTTACGTGTCAATGACAACATATTGGACCGGTCGGCCAACTCAGGCAAATCATTGAACAGAGAAGTAAAATCATTACATACTGTAACAGAGATTTTCCCCCTGGAACAGGTATACAGCTCCGAGTTGATAACAAGGTGAGGGAAGGAAACGAACCATGAAAGACATCCGTGAGTATAACCAGTGACCCTTGATTTCTTCAAATACTAAACGAGGCTGGACTACGTCGATTCTGTTGACTAAAGTGTTGATTTATTTGACTACAATCAACCCTCTTGTGCAAGTCTCATATCTTAAATGGATAATCAGCTCATGAGACTATTAGTTATGAACCTTGTACGATCTTAGACTAATTGAGAAAGCAGGACAGGTCGATGGTTGGAAGGTAGCAGCGAAATTACGTATCTCAAAATATTCCCACGCTCAGTGGTGACGCCTCCCACAACGATATACAATGCAATATAGGGCTAATATGCATGATAATCCGATCGAAGTTGTGTTCTCTTGTATACAACGGCAAGTCCAACACTTTTCTGACTGATCCTCGGGTCCGGTTGGTTGATTATTGTTGAGTTTAGATACTAACTCCAAATGAGGTCAGCCAAGTAATAGACCGAATTGTCAGTTCACCATTTAATGAGTGATAGTGGGTGATGACACAGGCTTCTTACTCAATCTAGCCTGGTGAGAACGGGGTGAGGAGTGTCACCGAACGACGTTGATATTACGTCGTTAGGATGTAGCAAAGCAATACGAAATTCGTTCGCTGACACTTCTCACCCCGTGGTCGCCATAGATTGTTAGGAGCTAATGCGTTGCAATGGGTTCACAGTGTTTAATTCACCTGCAACTGATAGGAGAGGGAGCTGGTCAAAACGGATCAAGATATTTCAAGTATCATTAGTTCGCCTCTCCCTTCGATTGGGTTATCCTTTTTCAGTAATCGACCATTATGCAACTTCAAAGAATCTCATTACTTTCAAGTTGAACATCACCCACAATTGATCGCAGCTGTCGAATCCCCATAGACTTTCCAGTCGGCCCCTTTCGAAAAGATGCACTAGACTCGAGTTTTGCTCTCATTAGAGCTTGTGCACATATGATAATTCGGTCGTGCCTAACGTGAGGCTAATGGCGCAGTGGTAAACACGGTTGTCTCATGAACAGCGTGACCGGAGTTTTAGTTCCAACAGTGGCGAGGATATGCACTACTGACAAGCTCTAATGAGAGCGAAACTCGAGTCTAGTGCTTCTTTTCGAAAGGGGCCGACTGGAAATTCTATGGGAATGCGACAGTTACGATCAACTGTGGGTAATGTTCAACTTGAAATTAACCAAATCCCCAACTACTCATCAGTAATCTCATTAACTGGTTTGCGATAGCCATCCCGATTACTTGTTGAAAATCTGAGCATTTTTGTTCCAATTCGTCTCTTAAATAGACTAGTTTCAACTGTTTACCTGCATGAGCAACTCAAATATCTCATAGTCACATTGAAAAAGAACACACTCAGCTTAAGGTGAAATTGGGTGAAGTTTCATAGGCATGAACAACCCAAAATGACGAGCCAACTGAAACAGGCGATCTAATAAGCTAAAGGGAGGAATGTGATTCTGAAACCTGACAAAAGATCTACTGTGTTCATTAGGAACAAGCTTTCACATCATAAAATGATTGGGATGCAGACATATGTACTACATGCATTTCGTGCCATCTACCGAGTGAAGTCCACCCAATCGAGGGCGATGAGGCATAGGATTCTGTCCACAGCAGAAGCTATTGAAATTCACCTGTATAACCCACCCCTGTGCGTCCAAAAACGTTTTGTTCAGAATTTCGATCTGCCTTGACCATCCCCTCACCTTGTTAGCCTGTCAAGAACCATTGTTCAAGTGGGTACTTGATACAGTGTGACATTGAATTGACTGACGTCATTAGCCACCCATTCTCTGTTTACCCCCTTCATGATTCCTCTGTAAAATGAGTGGTATAAATGTGGTGTATTTAGCCTAATGATGAATCACTGAAAACGAGCTTGTTCGCTACACAGTATTTTTCATGAATACGCTGGGGATTTTTACGCGATATGTACTATAGTTGGAAGCTGTTGATCAAATAACCAAAGGGCAAAAAATTGTTGACTTATTAAGTCCAGTAAGCAAAAGTCCAAGAAGTTACGCAGTTACAGTCGTGTATATCATCATTGTGATATTTACGGTGCCTTGGGGATATATTCAAGAATAAATACATTTA
>JTDE01001239.1:97190-112068 GCA_014338405.1 Paragonimus skrjabini miyazakii
CAGTGAAAGCCGTAAGGAAGCTGTCTTGCTGATGACGCCTTACTTTCACTTACAGCTCAGTTGCTTGTTTGCAAGTTGTAGGCGCTTTGATGTTGTATGTTTGATTATAGACGTAGCTATTTCTAGTAGTTAGGTCCATTCCCCTCCCTTCTTTTTTACTCGCCTCTCATATAGGTTTTTTCTCTTTCTTATTCTCCCTCGTGTTTGTGTGGCAGCTAACCAACAGTGTGAACCACTGATGTATTGCTGTCTATGAAGATGATGATGTACGTTGTAGGTGCACAGATAAAGTAATCGCTTGAGGTCGACCGATGGTATCCGAATATCCATGTCACTATGCTCGATATAATCACATGGGCAATCTATCGTCTCCTTTATTGGAACGTTGTTAAACAAGGAGGCGACTTCGAAAGAAAACATCGTTAAATTGTTATTTTTAATTCCACAGGAACAAGTGAATGAGTATACTCTAGTTGAATGCCAATATGCTAACGGATACACACCTATCATCTTTGATAAGCTGTTTAACTTGTATGTCACGTCGAGGACTGTACACTGACTATGCCAATACGAGACGGGTTGGTACACACGTGACCATTCAGTAATCAGCCGAGGCTCATCTTGCAGGTTGGTATGTCAACTGTACCACACGTAAAGATGAGGAATTTGTTCACTACGAAAAACATTCTTTTATGTTTAAACATGCCCAGTATTTTGATCCTTGCAATAAATATAATTCAACAAAACAGAGATGCCTAACGAAAGTAACAGAAGCAGCTCACAGTATCAATCGTAAGACATGAAACAAACTTACCTGAGTACTTATAACTGTGTATTTATGTTAAACTAGAGGAATGGGATATCTAAGTTTGAAGCAAGCTTATACTTTAGGGAAAAAACATTGACAACTGTAATGAACGGTGAAACAAAAACGACAGTTGGGTGAAAAGTATCTACTGATCAAGTAACCGGTGAGTAATTGTGACAGCGTTTGTCTATTGATGGGTCAATTGCAGTGTATTATATTGCAGATTATGTCTACCTTGTTTGGTAATTTCTTTTTCCCTGTCACAACTTCGAAGAGTTTCCATAATGAATAGAAACGTAACATCATAGTATTAGCACATCAATCGGGTAAAATGGATTGAGCAAAATGGGTTGTGATTAATCACCTTTCGTCAAAATGAGTGTCCTTGTCAGCATTCAACTAAACAAGATTAGGTCACGTTTTCGAACTTCAAACCTAATGCATTTGTGATGCTTATGATAGAAATTTTAATGACTAAACACGTGCAGACAGTCGTTGATAAACAATGAGACCATTATCTTCATCACCACGCATTAGACCCACCTGAATATTCGTAACGTTACGAACATTGGCGACATGTCAAATTGAAACTTGTGCTGACACATAGATTCGCAGATCATCATAGTTGAATGATGTTAGATGGGACCCAACTCTGAAAAGTCAGGGCTTCGATTAGATTCGAACCAGCGGCAGAAACACCATGCCTAAACGCGGCAAGCGTTCTACCAGCTGAGCTAAGAAGCCACGCCAGGAGCTCGGAAATTTCACATTTGGACTCGGTTACCCACCCGTCCCACTGTCTCATATGGAATCCACCAAATGATCCAGGGGATCGACTGCCCCAGTAGGATTTCTCGAACAGTTTATGCTGAAATGCACCAACGCCGCTGTTGAGCATAGAAATTGTATTACTAATGAGTAGTTTGGCAGATTCATGATTTTAGATGAGACCCAACTGTGAAAAGTCAGGGCTACGGCTGGATTCTAACCAGCGACAGAAACACCATGCATGGTGCCAAACTACTTATTAGTGATGACTGGTGTATTTTCTGTAGGCTCGTGGATATTTGTTCGGTTAGTCAAAAGTTCATCTTTGTTTGAATGTTCCAGTCTGAACCAGCTAAAGCAAAAGTGGTCGGAACGAGCAAGACGGCATCCATGACAAGTAAACTGGAGAGAATCAAGGAAGGTGGCAAGAGGGAGAAACCGAAAGTTCACGAATACGATGAACAGTTACAGGAAAAGGAAGAAATTGCTGATCAGGAATTCGAAGAAGAAACAGAGAGAACAGAACAATCATTGGCATTGTCACCAGAGGGAAAAGAAGAACTTCGTCTCAGACGTCAGCAGGAAGTCAACGCAAAGCTTCGATCTAAAATGCAGGAGAAACGAGCTGAAGACCGAGTGAACGCACTGATGCGAGAAAAGTCACTCAGCAAGAAAACCACAGAATCCAGTCCAGCATCCTTCACCCCAGAAGATGCAAGCGAGGACAGTGAAGAAGATGAACATGTGGTGGACATTAAACATCAACTCCATCTGAAGAAACAAGCCCTCAAAAATCGTGAAACTGAAAGCTCATCAAGTCACGAACATGAAATTCGTGAGTTAGAAGAAGAACTCGCTATTGCCAAACTTAAAGCAAAGCAGCAACGTCAAGCATCTGACCAGGATAGAACTGAGGAAAGAGTTACAAGTAGCAAAAAGAAACAGCGAACTGATGAGAGACTCATCGAAAGTCCACGATCTTCAAGAGGTAAGACACCGGATGCTAAATCACGCCCTCCGAGTAGACGAGCCCCTGCTGGAAAGAAGATGGAAGTTGAAGAAATTTCGCCAAAACCAGATGAACATTCAGAAGAAGCGCCTGATACACCTCTATTACGATTTCCGGCAGTACGAAGTACAGTTGATCGTCAGAGTATAAGTTCATCTGTCAAGGACTTCTTGATGAAACAAGGGAAGATTGTAGGCTCCGGTATGGTCCCATCGGTATCTCTTAAGGCCTTGTCTGATGCGCTCAAGAATCCAGAACAAGCATCGCAAGCTGAAGAAGTGATCGACATTATTCGAAGGTAAGTGTATAACGGGTACCTAAATAAAGTATGGTTATTTTTGAGGTTCATAAATTCGCGTATAGGCAAACGGTATGAGACGACATATCAAAGATGTTCGTTTAGCCTTGGCGGACTAAAAACTATCTGAAACGTTGAGTTTTCTATAACCGCATCACCAAGACAAAGAGAAAACACATGTCGCAAAAGGTTAACATTTTGATTTACTTCAATCAGTCGTTAAGATAGAACTAGCAACTTTTATGTACACTGCACACAACAACAGCAAATGGATGAACCAACACAAGTAGCTTCAGTCTTTTGCGTACCAACAGAGCAATTAGGTTCACATAGGCGAGTTGATTTCATCTAGTTGCTTCACGAACCTGCAGCCAGTGGATGTTATTTGATTGGCATTGCTCCAATAATATTTAGGTGTTACGGGTTACGATTACGTGGCAATACCTTGAATACTTTGAATAGGTCAACTAGATAGACGATTACTAAGATGTGTTTGGAGGTCGATGAAAACGAGTTCTTCCGGTTTACTACAACCAGCTGGTCGTTTCTGGACATTGCAATTGATAATCATTAAGAAATGTGCCTTGCCGTAAGCTGAAGCACCCACCCATTCTGTCTGATGTGGGCGTTACTGCAACCTCAATTGAATTTGTATACTGCGCGAGAGGAGTGAGTCAAGGGAACATCCGTCGATCCCAACCGACCAGTTGGTTGACAGTGACCGCCGTCGTACTATCCAATACGGTCTGGACTCGGGCCATGCCGTTGTGCATGCCCGTTTTGTTTTATCATTTGCCCAGAGGACATATGCTCGTAAATGTAAAGTGTTTAACTGGCATTCGAGCGATGAAGATGTAAAGAACGCTTATCAAAAGGCGTTGGTGAAGAAGTTGCCTAGTTCGAGTCAGATGAAGGATCCTAATGAACACTGGGAACAAATCGCCGAAGCTATGAAAGCGTGCTGTGAACAGGCATGTTCCGATGGGGCTGTTCAGTTTCGACAGCACTGGATTTCCGTCACGTCGATAAACCTCATGAACGAGCGTCGCTCGATCCCACCTGGTTCGGAATATGATGAAGACCGTCGAGAACTTAAACGCAAGCTGACTAAAAGCTTGCGCAAAGACCGTGAACAATACTTGGTCGAACAATCAAAAGAGATGGAAAAAGCCTTTTTATCTGGGAATAGCAGAAAGTTTTTTTCCCCTGATCCGTGGTTGTACTGGTCGCCGAGTTGGTGTAAGTCAGACCATCCGTGAAAAGGATGGTTCACTTATTACCAGTCAATCGCGCCGACTTGACAGGTGGGCTGAACATTTTGAAGAGCAGTTCAGCTGGCCTCAACCACGTCATGTAGACGACGGGACCCGATTGGTCAGTTACTGCATTCCAGACGGTCCTCCATCGGAAGCAGAAGTGGTCCTGGAGCTCAAGTTATTGAAGCGTAATAAGGTTCCTGGTCCAGACCTCCTCCCTCCTGTTTTCAAGGGTGGCGGGGATAGGTTGATATCAGAACTGACAAAACCCCGCCAGACGACCTGGGAGACTGAACAGGTACCTCACGATTGGTGCCTATCAACAGTCATTCCCGTTTTCAAAAAGGGGACCCGAAGTCAATGTGACAACCACAGGGGTATCAGTTTGGTGTCTATTGCGTCCAAGTTACTCACTGGTCTCATTTTACATCGGCTCACTGAGCCCAGAGAAAGTCAGATACGCGAAGAACAGGCAGGATTCCGATCCGATCGAGGGTGCGTTGATCATAGTTTTACCTTGCAACGGATTTTGGAACATCGGCACTGTTACAGACAGCCGACAGTCGTGGTCTTTTTGGACCTGAAGGCTGCTTTCGATTCAGTTGCTCGCAACGTTCTCTGGAACTGTCTTCTCCGCAAGGGAGTATCACAGAAATACGTGAATCTACTGAGATCACTGTATGCTCACTCTGCAAGCAGGGTGAGAGTTTATGGACAACTGTCTTGGGCGTTCATCACTTCTAGTGGTGTTCGTCAGGGGTGTCCGATTTCCCCCTTCCTGTTCAATTTTGTCGTGGACGACATTCTAGAGGGTGGGCTTCGGGAATCCAGTGGGCTTTGTGTTGAGCTTCTTCCTGGCGCTAGGTTGACCGATCTGGAGTATGCGGACGACATTGTCTTACTTAGCTCCTCTGCCGGAAACATGCAGACCATGCTGGACAGGTTGAGCGACCGAGCTGGTTTGTATGGAATGCGCTTTGCACCTCCAAAGTGCAAAGTGTTGCTTCAAGACTGGGGCACTTCAACCCCTACTTTCTTCATTGCAGGTAACCTGCTCGAGACTGTAAACAGTTTCACATACTTGGGTAGCACTATCTCGTCAGCCTGCAATGTTGCTGATGAGATATCAGCGAGGATTGTAAAGGCACGAGTTGCCTTTGCCAAACTGCGTCATCTGTGGCGTCGAAAAGACGTCCGGTTGTCGCTGAAGGGAAGGGTATATAATGCATGTGTGCATTCCATTTTGCTTTATGGTTCGGAAACGTGGCCTGTTCACAAAGAAGATATCAACAGTCTTGCTGTGTTTGACCATCGTTGTCTCCGCGAATTGACCCATATTCAGTGGACTGATCGCGTGAGCAATGTGGCAGTTCGCCGGCGCGTATTCCGGAACGCTCGGGATGCGCGATCAATCGGTCAATTAGTCACGGTACACAGCTTGCGACAGTTGGGTCACGTACTCCGTATGTCATCTAATCGTTTACCGTACCGGGCATTATATGCTGAGGCCACCAACAGTTGGGTCAAACCACGTGGTGGTCAATCGACAATGTGGTCACGAAATATATAGACCCCGACTGCTCCATTGAGCAAAGTGGGTAGGTGTCGCCTGCCTGGATGGGGTCCTCGTGATCACTCAAACCGCTGGTTAGAGACGCCATCCGAGATAGCAGTGTGTCGCAGTCAATGGCGTACCTGTGTCCATACCATTTCTAGTTCTTTCGCTTAATCTTTTATTAATTTTCAAACTTCTTAATAAAGTTTTCTTATAGGATATTCCACGTCACTGTTGAGGCGAGCGGCGGCCCGAGCCACAGTACCTTTTGGTCAGGCTCATGGCTGTTATGATGATGATGATGTTGATGAGAATATAAATATTGGCCGACAGTGGAACAGTTACAACCGTCGGCAGAAGGTAGTAAACATCCCTATCGTGTTCTGCCGTTGAATGAGGTTTTCTGCAATTGTTACACTTCAACCAAAGATTCGTTCATCTTTCAGTTTTGGTCGATTTACATTTTTCTGTTTTCTTCAGTTCACATACACATCTGTCCTACAAGTTTCACTACCGTACATAGGACCAGTGTCATCATTTGGGTATCTTCACAGTTCTTACAGTATCTAACCTCTCGTTCACGTCATGCGCTCGAATGAATAGCATTTCCGGTGTTGAGCAACCAATAGGAATGTGACAACAGATAACCTACCCTTAAAGTATGGCTCGTTGAGTGTACAGCAAATGCATTTTGTGAATAGCTAACAACGAAATAATCCTTTGGAAGTACCGTCCATTTCCCTAAACCTAACAATGAAGTCATAATGTCCACTACGCTACAATGGCCAGTTCAACTTCTATTTTGTTGCAATATGCTTTACAGTAAAAGCCCCTGAATATAAACGTACTGATCGATGCGTCGGATTTCGATCACATACGGAGACTGAATCGAACCTGGAGCGTTGAAACGTCGTGCATATAGCTTTAGTCCCGTCATTGTTTTCCATTTAAACCTACGATGTACAGCATAGTGCACAGTACAGATGTACCATGAGTGGAAGAGATGACACATGAAATACGACAGTTACGTACAACTATTGATTTTATCTGAAACGCCTCCACAATTGCCACCAACCTTGGTGCGATTAAGTAGTAAAAGATAGCCGACTGAGATTCAAGTCAAAGATCACTGTTAAGATTCGGATTAGAAAATCCTTGAATATCGATTGTGATAGAACGGTGGATGATTAGAAGGAAGACGGTTTTACGTATGTATGTTTTCGGAAAATCCTCAGCAGTCCTTTCCGGATCGATACAATATAAAATATATGTTGTTTATTTGAAGACGAAAATACAAACAGAACAATGGTCAAGGTTTCACACTGGTCAACCACTACGACTTCGATCAGAATTTGTTCTTCGTTGTCACAGCGTGGATGAGGAGCAATGTATGTCATTTACAACACTTCGACTAGCGTTTTCTTGGGCTGAAGCCAATGTGGATTCAGTGATTGGACGAAATCCCTCCGGTTGCACTAGGCTGGGCCAAGTAACCTAATTGCCATCAATTCTGCTGTTGCGTCGTGTCGTGAAATCGATTTTATTCGTCACCATAGAACACGGTTGATGTAACAACAATTAACCAATTTGACACGTGGGCCAAGTTTTTGCCTGTACTTTTATCTTCAAACAATCAATGTCTGTTGACTGGTGGTCTGACAACACCGGTTCGCCAATTCGTCTTCTTTCTAAAGACGAAAAGAAAGTTTCAGTTTTATTCATACATAAACTGCTCGGCCACTAGTGGTAATCATGGGGATGACGTGCTGGTTCAATGACGTTAGAGTTGCTTACTCATGTCAATGCTACAGGTTCACACAAATAGGGGATAAGTTATCAGAAGCAGTTCTGGGGAGGGGTTTATGGAAGCACCTTCTGTATTTCCGAACACGAATTTACTACCTTATTCATTGTTTATTTTACAATGGATTCCCACGGTGAATACACATATACAACGCTTCCCATGAAAGTCCCTCACAAACAAGCGTTCCCGTTACAGAAGTCAACCCTTACGAGGTTCGACGTCCTGAGAAACAATCTCAAAACTGTACAGGGAGCACATCTGAACATTCTCTCAAAGAAGATAGTAGGACGACCTTGTTGGGACCAAACTTGAAGTACGTCTAGAATTTCTATCAATGAAAACGGTAGAGTAGTTTTGTGGGGATCAAACTCATTTTATTCACTGGCCGAACGCAAAGCGTACAAATGATTTACACGGAACCGTTCATTAATAACCATTACATAAGGCTTTGACAGTCTGATTCAGAACACATGATTCCAGGTTCGCTCGGCTGACGTGGAATTTGCGCACGATCCAAATCAGTTTTCTCCTTGAATCAGATGGACGGCATACTGGTCCTGAGGAGTATGACGTGAAGTTTTGTGACAACAGTTAGTTGCATGTATCAGTTGCTGAAACCTGCACCAAACCAAACGTTTCGCAGCAGTAGCAGGAGTGTTACTGTTCAACACTGACACACTGCAGACGTGAGTGAAACATCCGCAACCTATGATCTGTAAACTGCTTTAGTAGAAATAAACGTAATCAAATAAAGACGGATCATCACAACGAAGACTGTTAACGTTGACATCTTGTGAATTTAGCGACTGACGCTTGTCATTGTCGCGTTCGACATGCCTTAACGTAACAAATGTAAAAGCGGAGGAGGCAACACTGAATAGATAGTGCACAAAAAGTTATCCCACACTTCTCTAACACTAATATACTCAACGAACGTGCTTATCAGTAGTTTTGTGCTGTGTAGTGTATAAGGTCGATCGGTTTGTTTCCCACCTTTTACTCTGAACTGCTCGTAAATAGTGTTAGCCGGTAGGACACACGTCGTGTACAGGAATGAGATTTCAGTCAATGGTAATGATACAGCCAAAGGTAGTACTGTTCAGAAATGGATCACTTCATAGTTGGTATATCTACTCTAGTATTCAATAGTGATAATGCTTTTGGTTACCTTGATGTATGATCCCTCATCGCTAACTAATGGTTACGTAATTGTTACAACAAAACAAGAGATAGGATCACTTTATATTATACTCCCTGGTAAGGGGTTGTCAGGTTACCCCGGTTTTTCTCTAATAACGTCATCTTCCTAGAAAAATCAAATGGGCCAGAAAGAAAGGAAAGAAACCCAAGAATCAGGCTGAAAGTAACCACACTATTTTTCATCTGGTCGACCTTTAACTGGCCACGGTGATCAGTTTCTTCATAACCTTAATTGTGACTGTCTTTCGACCTTCTGAATCGAGATCAGTAGGGTACCATGCACCATCTGTATACCCCCTATTTTCTTCCGCACTACACACATTTTCACATTGAACAAAGTGATTTTTGCGCTTGCTTTTTCATTCGACATACGAACGACTAGCGTGGTTATTCACACTGTTTAACAGAACTAGGTCTTACTGTTTTGTTTGACTCAAGACATAAACTTCTAGTTCTGTTCTGGTTCCAGTGTATTTCCCCGGTGTTTACCATAAAGGATTAAAGTATTTTGAAGAGTAGAGAACAATATCGATGAGACCCCAATGTTAGTCATCAGTTTACGGCCATTTGGACTGTTTCTGCAAAGTGCTGCCCTTATCATTGTATTAAACTCATGCTAGTAGAGTCCCATGAGATAAAAGGATCCTACACTTGAGAGTCTATATTTTGTGATTACGAGGCGTGGTCGAAGACATCCATCGGATTGTCTTGGTTCCAATCATATAATACTTGGTGTGAGTGTATGGGTTTCTAGTCACCATGTAAGCTCAATTGTCAAGGATATGAAATCTGCATGTTTTATTATTGCGACAGATTAGGGTCAACGAAATGCTAACATCTCGCAACATGTCTTCTTTCTATTCTGATGGACTACCAGAACGTGTCATGAAGGAGTTCTCTCTGTGTGTGTGTGTGTGTGTGTGGTTGCACAGACCACATTCGAAGTATTATCTGATGTGTGGATAGAATGAGGTTAACTACAAACTAAGAGGGCAAAACTATACTCGATATGATACAGACAACATCAGCTGGCTAACCAACATATGTACTGTTTCGGATTGTATCAATACAATGTTACTTGTACGGTAAGTCATCTATCCTGGAACTAATGGAAACTGCCAGTAATTGATACGATTTAAACAGTTTAATTTTCATACTGTCCGTTCTACTGGTAAGGGTTTATTATTATTATTATTATTATTATTATTAGATGAGCCGATATGGTCAGTTTTGTTCGGACTCGTTGGGTAGAAATACCCAGATTGACATTCGAACCGGCAACCTCGGAGCTAATAAGTGGTGCTAATTAGTACATTTTTTTTTTTAACCAAAACAGTCTGAAGTTTGATCCAAACAGGATAAAAACAGCAAAACACAATTTTCTGCTTCCTTAGGGAACTCGGGGTTGACGAGGTGGATCCGGTCACTGTCATCAAGCGGATGAAAGATCAAATGGATCACATGCCAGAACACAAACATCAGCCGATCAACAAGATGATCAATCTGCTCAGTATGTTATTGGCTGTAGAAAATGAAGAATCTTCAAGCGACTCAAAAGAAGGAAAGCGAATTTCATCAGTAAGTTTCAAACGAGTCAGATTAATCAGAGATTATTATATTCTTCAAATGAGGCCTAAGGTTCAACTCATGAGAAACTTCCTCCGGGTACTGAATCGTTATTTTGTGGCCTTGAACACAGTTTAGTCTGATATGCATAGTTTTGATAAACAGCCATAAACTAGTTCAACGAAGTCAGATGAAGTGAACCGAATGGTCACACAAGAGACTCCATTCAACTGCTCTACCTGCTTAGAAAGATTTCACGCAAAAAGGTAGCACACAGAAGGTCATAGTCTGAACACATTATGCACGAGATCACTTCAGTGCCTTGTTGGAAGTTACTACTTACCATACAATAATTTCTTCAAACCAGTGATCACGTTTTCAAGCACCTTGAAAATTCTCAAGGACGCGGTAACTGTGGTGGCTCAGTTTGAGATTGGCTGAGAGCAACAAGTCTAAAAGTTAATGGGAATTAATAGGTTCTGGAACGATCGATTAACAGAACACCAACCATACATGATAAACATCTCTTGGCAATATCGTATGATATAAATCTTGTATGTTCACGCAAATTCATTATGTGAATCCTGATAACTGTTCTGAGTGAAATGTTTAGTTCAACGAATGCCCAAGAAGAGCATTTTTGTACATTTCTCAGAAGACAGCCACAAACCCTTTGTCGTTCGTTAGTTCCCCCAAATCGTGCACTGAATCTGACTTTGTTGCTCCATATAATTTATCTTATTGTTCCCTGAGTTATTTTATGTCCCTTGGTTGCAGTGAAAAAGTAATTTTCATACAGCTGTTATGGAATTCACGCTTGAGGGCTGCACACACATTGCCACTGTTTGTAATCGGTTAAAGTAACGAACGATGAACGAAAACCAACTGTAATGGAGAGGAAAATGAAACTAAAGCAATCGTGTTTCCTACAGTAAGCGTTTTCATTGCGTTTGTCAAGAGAATTTCAGATTCAAAGTAACATCATAACCTTATAATCAACCTGTATCATTCCTATTCGGTCGGGTGATACCAAACGTTGCTATTTTTGTCTTTCAAGTAGGCTCTGCTCAACCTTTAAAAATCAAGTGACCGTCGTTTTTCTGATTTATGTAGCTCACACTGTTGGAACAATCTGAGGTAGAACGGCAACGTTTGAAGGTGTTGGCAACATTGGTGGACGATATTACTTCGCAACTGAAGTACGAATATACTATGATGAATGAACTCGGGGCGACCCAAAGGTCGGTTTGGATGATATTGGAAACACAAACGGATGCTATGCGAGAATGTTGCGAGAAGATCGGATTCATTGTCAGGTAAAGAAAGTAGAATTGAAATGTTACGCTGGGAACGAGACGTTCTGAAACTGGAACACCGTAGATAGACCACAAACACGTTTCGCTTTCGTTTTAAAGTCCACGCATGGAGATAATTATCAGGCCGTAAAAACCATGACATTCAGTTATTTTAAAACAAGGCTTGTAGTTAGCATCTACCCGTCTCAGATAGTACTGAATTATTGCACTTTAACGGGACTATTTCTACAAGATGCAGGTCTGGGTAAATTGTCTCAGAATTGGAAGCAGTACAGTTTGGAAAATGCTATTATTCAGTCACACTGTGATCTTAAACATGGAGTAGTGAGTTGGTAGAAACTGCGAACATCAAGGTAAAGCCTTAACAATACCATCTTGAAGCGTCTTGGTGGAATAGCGTGTGCTGACATGATGTGGACATCATCCCTGAAAAGACGACAGATAATCCATATACACTGTCTTCTTCAGGGGGAGCACCAATTAGTAGCGACTACTTTTAAAAAAAGCGGCCGATATTCTACAGAAAAAGTTAATATCGAATGACTACCCAACCAAAACAACAACCGCCACTTCAATCAAAAGACGGTGACCTCATAAAAAGCTAAATCCCCGTAATAGCACTCATGTTTATGATCAACCGATTCAACACCCATTGAAAACTGTTAAGCTAAACTTTACCTATAACCACCAGCTGCACGACGTACAAATAAGTAAGTAGACCATGTTAAACAACCTCCTTCATAGCATCATAAGGCCGGTTGTTTGAGTAGAATGCCAATCAACATGACCAAAAGTAGCTTGCGTTAAATGATGAAGGAGACCGATTGTTGACTGCGGCTCACGTACGGTATGAAAAAGCCCGCTAGCTAATTGTACATCTGTGGTTTAGGGTTAAAAGACGTGAGTGAAACACGGTCGGTTCCCCCACTAAACAACAAACAGGGGAGTACTTATACAGAAGGAATTAGAAGGTTAGTCGAACAAATAAAGTTGGAACGGGAAGATGGTTCTAAGTTCGCGTCAATGCATGCACAGTGACTTGAAAGATTGATATGTTGGTGCGTTTAGTACGTCTGGGAAGACCAAACGATTAATACGAATGACAAAGTGGGAGTGTTGTGAGCCACGAACGCAGACTGCACAAGAATTGTTTAATCAGAAAATCAATACATGCTTCAACACTATCTCATACAAAAACACTCACATTCACGCAATAATAATCCCGAGACGCCAAGGTTGCCATTGTCAAATTCATGCATAGTAAACACCAGTTCATGGTGGAGCGTACTCCAGTCTTCAGTCTGTTATTCTTCCTCGATAACTTAATACCTAAATACGCTCGTCCGTCTGACTACTAATTGTGATTGTTCATTCTCACCACATAAATAGTTTTAAATCTTCTTCAACATATTGGTTGCATCTGTGTACCAAATCGTTCTGCCGTGCAAGCATGGTAGGGCAAGAGCACTTCAACTGCTGAGGAATTTTGGATATGCAGAAAACTTAGGTCATCTGTTTTGAAAAGAAATATCGATCTATTCCCATTAGATAATTTACAGGAACTGTATTACTGTCAAATATGTAAAGGAATCTACGAAAAAGAATATATGGTTGTTCCTCTCTCTAGGGAGCCTCATCATCAAGTTACTTGGAAATAATCACTGCTAGAGAGAATAATTGTATTAATGCAAAGTGAACAATAAATATCTGTGGCCTCACATTGTTGACATTGAGGGTAAAGTTGACAATCATTTTCCTTTCATGCATGAATATTGATGAATCAAGTTCATCTAGCGATGAAGCACTTTGCATCTAAAAGATGAGCTCATTGAGCAATTAGAACATCAACACTACTTTGCATATGCCAAAGATAGAAGTTACAAACTAAAATAAGAAAATCATATCATTAAAAAAACCGTTTACATGTAACTATGTCATCTAACGCATGTAACTGTCACATTAATAAAATACAGCTCCAATGCAATGACTCCCGAGCTGGCTTCGTTTATCACTTCACTGTTCACTATGGACCTCATCGATTACGAATCTATGTTACGACGAGGAATGAATTTGTCGGAAACAGAACAAAAAACAATTTACCGCCAATCAAGGATTTTGTTGGAAGTGCTAAGCTGGTTTGATGTTAAACCAAGGAAACTGATAAAATCTATTGAAGTAAGTCTGGCTGTTGTTTTCACCTAACAGCTGTGACCTGCCTCCAACAGACACACACACACCAGGTTGGTCGCACCATTAGGTTAACCGACCAAGGAAAGAGAGTCAATGGGGGCCTAGCGTTACTCCTACTTTACCTAAACATCAGTAAGTAACAGGAAGTAATAGATAGATAGATAAACAGACCACACTGTCCGTCGAAAAGTGCACCAAAATTCATCGACATGTTAGCCGTGATTCTTTTAAAAATTGTGGGCGCAGAACATACGTTCTCCGATATCTTGCTAATAGGTCATTTACAGTTTTCAGCTAAGTTTTCAGACACGAATCACGGACTATACGACTTTTCAACTAAGATCACGGAACGAACCGTGGAAGTAGAGCAAGGTCAAGTTATACGGTACAAATGGTAAACAAGACTTGAGGCTGTTTGACTAGTTATTACTTAAAGGCCAGAGTGACTAACGGTGAGTGAAGACTTATTCGACGAGCTGCTGATTTGGGTGATCATTTTACCACATCAAAAGTCTCACGAAGGCGGCGAATTGGGTGGTGCATGAAGACTGGTGATCCTAAAAGACTCTCGGACGGTGAAAGACCTCGTAAAGAAAATACCGGTGTTGATCGACAGTTACTAGTAACGTTCAGTTCCCAATATCTTACTTTGCAACCTGTGCTGGGCGGAATGTTCAATAACCCGAGTTCTATTAGCACAGTCGTGAGCAAAAGCAGTGAAAAGGACTTTAGCATCAGAGGGTCAGGCTATCTTTTTTAGCCAAGCTCGAATGTGTAGAAATTCCAGTTACAGTCGGCAATGAGGAATGTGTCGCTGCTGATCATAATTGTGGAATGGAATTACCAGGAACAAGAAAAAATAACCAAACAGAACAATAAAATAAGCGACAGAATTAGAAATCGTACGAATACACGCAGGCCATCAACCACCTCACATTACCAGCTGGAAAGTGATTCTACTAACCAATTTGAGTGATCACAAGGACTCAGAATGGGCAGAAGACACCCATTTTACTAAATGGAACAACTGTGACGACGTTGTTGTCAGACAACCACGAGATATTATCCAACTGTTGATGGTCTCATTAAGCCAGGTTATCGAGTGAGG
>JTDE01001239.1:129989-161109 GCA_014338405.1 Paragonimus skrjabini miyazakii
ACTACAACTCCGGTGACCACGCTTTCATGAGGCAACCGTGTTGCCCACTGCGTCACTGACCTCGCATTAGGCACGACCGAAACATCATATGTGAACGCCCAACCGCTTTCACTCATGAGTAATGGTCAGCTTTGTTAATGAACGAATTGGAATCGTTCCTTTAGACTGTTGATCGTTCACTCAAACAAATGCATGCACTGAGGAATCCAAGAGCACGACTATCAACAGTTTACTCTGTAAAGTGTTGTTTTTGCATGTAAGACAAGCAATGGTGGGGGGGGGGGGGCATATCAAACATACGCACTTACAGTTATCACTAAACAGACATCAGGGTCTTCCACCTGAAGACAAGCACGCCAACAAGCTATCGAGTAGAAATGAAAGGTAGAGCAGATAGACGCAAACCTCACGGTGTTCGAAAAACCTGTATCGATCAAACTGCCTCATTGCAATGTGGTTGGCGAACGTTAGCTGTGCAGTCCACAGATAAAGGAGGATGAGTGTATCACACAAGTCGCTAGTTGCCAATGTGAAAAAGCAGCGCGGACTGACGGTCGCAAAAATCCAGGGATGATGATTTGGTGTCCAAAACTTGCCACTAAATGAGATCCGACAGCTGTGTGCGGATCGCATAAGTTGGGCACCGTTAAAGAAGTTCGTTACAGTTTATATGTGGCAAAGCTGGCCTCACGCGATGTCTGTCATGACCTGAACGGCTGGTAAGTGAGTAGTCGGAGCGGATTCGTCTGGGAAATGGTGACAAATGTGTTGTTATTCGCTGCCAGCCAGAAGTCTAACAGCGCTATGGAAAGAAGTCCGAATTGGTCTGAGCAGAAAGGAGGTCTGTGCCTATCTGGCGGTGCATCTAGCCATGCGAAAGGCTTTGAAGTAGTTCGAAACTACACGAACACACACTGAAGAAAGCTAGCAAGTATTTAGCTTGTACGTAATTATACAGGAGAGCTCAGATGATACCAACTTTGAGGGTTCGACCCCACTTAAATTCAGCCATAACGGCACCGCGGAGCGTACTTATAAGCTATAGCTAGGACTATCATCATCACTGATGGTTGAATGCTTTACAATCACAATGGACGAACGAACTGTGGACTTCAGGAATGACATAAAATGTTCAATGTAAAAATTCAACTGTTCAAATCAAAAGACATTTAGCAGCGTCATGTTATCGTTCACATTTGCTGGATATACTTTTAATCATTTTGACAGCAATGGTGTCCAAGTTGCCTAATACGATTGTTCAGAGATGTAATCTGTTACGAGTCTTTAGAGTCTGTGACAGAATTGGTCACCCCATTTTGCAGCAGAAACTTCACGATGAAGGCACGAATTGGCATTCAGTCAGGCTGCTAAGGACTGTACAAACGTTAGGTAAAAAACGTACAAGACCGTTGAACTTCCCCAACCAATGGTCTTTAGAAAGCAAACTGCAGTTCAAAAAATACAATCGTGCAAAGTCGCCATCAAAATTGTGCCAATTACGATCTCAATGACCCTAAACCATTTGCATACGTATACAAACTAGACTCAAGGACTCTAATGATTGACAACCTCAATCCGTCTTCAAGCTGTGTAGCCATACTCAAAAAAACAAAGATAACATGTCCAGCTAAACAATCCGCTCACGCCCCTCCCCTTGTCTTAAAAGATATGCTACTTATTGAAAGTGTTCAGAGATGGACCAGTCGAAGAGCTGTGGAGCTCAAAAAAATCCCGAAGCAGACGAGTTAGAGAAAACAGGTCGACCCCCTACACGCCATACATATCTCAATACATCTAAGTTCTCACTCACACCGCATCGTCCGCCAGAAAACCCTCGCTAACTGGCCACTCCTTGAGACTATGAAATGAGCAAGCAACTATCTGGAGAAACCTTTTTATAAGTAGAAGCCACTCGTATCAGAACGCAGTTCCAAATATCTGGTCAAGGCTGAATTTTGGAAGTTTACTTAACTGGTGAAGATATGAAACGACGTTGGATTAAGGGCCTCCTGGTCATCCAGAAATCATTACCACAGATCGTTAAACACACATCGTCGACAGAATATTGCTCTGGTGTATTTCAGGATTCGTTGCTGACGTGCTAGCATACCAGCGGACATGTCCAAGTTTCTTCTCACACACTTTTTCTTTACATCTACAACCTGCCCAACACAAGGGAAAACATGTATGTGCAGTGATCTTTCACACTGCCGTACAAGCTTATGTAGCTATAAGCAAAAACTTTTAACATGACAGACGGCTAGGATGAGCATAAAAATGGTTGAAAAATGCAGGGTTCATCTTCATAGAAAACAGATTAGACCTGGCTGGACGTGAACGATTTATAAATTTCCGTCCATCAACTGCACAGGTCTCCATATGTTCGTGGTACACCCCGGCCGTCACAAGTGCCCATTACACAATGGCGAATGCTCGGCATTCCGAAGCGGTCGCAAAACCGTCAACCGGACACATTTCATTCAATTTATCGCGGTGTGCACTGTCGCTACGCATTACTGGCGCATAATGGCTTCCACAAACAGAACCTTTCGATCGCGGCACATCTGGCACGAATGGACCTGGTGGACTGTATCAATAAGTCGATTCAGCAACGTGGTAAGTATGACTGTCATGAAAATTGGCCCACTGAGTGCTTGCACCCCATCAAAAAGTTGTCTGAGGTCCTAATGTACTTACGAAACCTAATCAGGATATAACGTTTCCTTCTGTTCACAGCCTACCACCGAATACAATCATCAATGATAGAATGGTGAGTTGTTTGTGCTCTCGTCAATGATCGAGTTGACTTGTTTTTCTTGTTTTCTTGTTACAGCTTAAAAAAGGTGATCAACTAAACCGTCAGATGAATCAGAAAGAACAAACAAACGATGAAAAAGAGGTAGAGTCTATGACATACAAGTCTTTTGTGTTTTTCAGGTTACAGAGAAACAACAATAAATACAAACAGTGTAAATGTATCCCAGCACAAACAGACTTGTGTTGTCATCGGGAGATAATTTCAATATCAGTTGGACGCAGAAAGGAGCAGGATTTATCGACTTCACGAACCAGGGCAAGCAACTGACGAGGACATGAAATGGCAACAAAATAATGATGTTAGATCAATTTGTTGACAGACAATCAAACAAGTAACAAGCTCCGACTGAGAGTTAATCATAAAACCACTGAAAGGCAGGTGTACCGGACCAGTTTATACTGGTTTTCGAACGTGTCACCATATGGCAAAAAAAACATGAAACCGTAGTTATTGTAACTAATTTGAAAAAGGAAGTCAAACAGCAAAATAACGAATAGCGTCATAGGGTACGAAACAGCAAAGGGCTCAGTTCATCTAACCAGTAAGCGGAATATGCTTGTACGAAGAAAAAGGTTTTGTAAGAAACAGCCACAAAGAATGGTAGAGAGCAACGGAAACAGAATTAAAAAGGAACACAAGGTCTTGTAAATGTGGTGAAGTTATCTTCAATTGTGAGCCGCTTCCAAATACGGGCAAGTAATGCCCTTCCAACATTGGTCAGAAAGCTTGTAGAGACTTACAAAACCAAGTTCCAAGCAGTCCGAATGTGGAAAATCAGACTTTTTTTACCAGTTGATCAGTGATTCCTCTGCGCACACCACTTACCCATCGCGGATGTATGCAACACCATTCTTTTGGTCACATCAACTAACAAACATGGTACAAGGATTGACGTAAGCGTATTCACTTTTCTCAGCTACATCATCATCGGCCGCATAGGGGGGGACACCAGATCTAGTTCACAGTTCGGCAGGCGATAGATCATTATCCATGAAAACGTGTCCCAGCTGATGAAGTCTATACAGTGTAATCACCGCGCATGCAGGCATCAACCTCACAAACAGGCAAAGATTAGCAAACACGTAGAAGAAAAGATGGCATGGAAACGTTACGCGCGTTATTCATTAACAAAAGAGAGCGACGCCAATTGTATGGGTGATCGAGATCGACAAACGCCAATCGTGTTTAGCCATCTGCCTACTAGTCTCTCAATAAATAAGTGGCAAGTTGTCTGGGTGGACAATCCGAAAAACTGGTAAGTAGAGAGAATATTGGTTTATATAAATCGAACATCACTCATAAATGGTTGTAGCCGTTGCATTCTCATAGTCTTTTCCACCAGCCCCTTCGGAACAGAAACATCATTCTCGAGGTTCGCTCTGGTTAGAGTTCATCAGTGGCGCATACCTAACAAGAGGGAACCTCGGATGTAGAATCTCTTATCGAAGTCGGTCAACTGGTAGGTCTATGGAAATGTGACAGCTGCCATCGATTGTGAGTGTTCAATTTATGTGAACCAAGATTTCCTAGCAATCAAAATGTCGTTCAAGTTCAATGACTTTTGTGATTCCGACTTGCAGAGAAGTTCTAGTCGTGGTTATCGATTGGAATTAACAGGATAGTTACTGTGTCTCTTCTCGAGGTGATCATACAATCTGAGAACTACTCACATGCGAATGTGGCCGGACGTTCATGTACAACACAACCATGCGTAATGTGGGGTCAATGGTGCAGTAGTTAACACGGTTGCCTTATGAAAGCGACTTCAAATAAATAAATATGATTGCCCCAGCGGCCAACGCGCACAAAAGACAGGCGGAACTCTCATTAATGCACAGCTGAACAAGTATATTGAGAATAAATACGAAGCCCCCAATCTACATTAGTAAACAGGCAACGCCCAATGGATGCATGAATTCCAACTCTCTTAGGGCGTACAAAAGCAATGTAGTGGGGAAAACTTATCCATATGTTTCAGACGTCTAACACAAAAATAAAACCAATCATTGTATTCCGCTAAGGAGCCACCAGAGCTTAATCAATTCAAGTGCTTGTAGCACCTGTACCAGTTGCTTTGAATCAGTTAAGTACCAATCAGCGTTGTATAAACGGTAAAACGGAACCCCTACTACAGAAAACGCTGGTTCATTTTTACTTTATTTTTTTTACTACAATGCTCACGTAGATAGAGTAGATGAAAACTTATAACACCTGCTCAGAGCCTCTCCAATTGAGTTGTAATTTGAACACTAAACTCCAAATGTGTTGGCTGAAAAAGATGGTTGAGTTGTGACATTCAAGCGAAAGGTGATTTTACACTGCAAGGCACATAATGAGTTTCGAGTATGATGCATGCCTGCCCAACTCAATACACTCATGCGACAAGAAATGTCCACACAGAGAGTTAAATTGTCCCCTCCATAAGGCTGTTTATTTTTGGAAGAACGAAGATTTCCATCCGAAGAAATCCGATTGATGTGAATGCAGCAGTAAGCGAATGGTATTTTATCAGAACGGGCAAAATGGATAGGTGCTCTGAAAACTGTTTTTAGGATCGCAAAGCAACCTTTTCCTGTCACAAATTTGAACAGAGAAGTCAGAAACAATTTCTGCACAATGTATCTCTCGAGCACATTTCGCTGCATCTCGTCAGGTGCATACTGCAGTCTGTGGGTTTATATAGGAAAGTTCAATGGGTATTGTGAAGCTAAACAACATCAACAACCACACACATCCATAGACACCAGTTACCAGGGCAACCTGGCACTGACGAGCAAGTCTTTCTGTACGCACAGGGGTGGCTTCCATTTGCTAATTGCTACCGCCTCCGCGAATCGAAGATCGAGATCAGAACTTACAATAAATCTTCTTTCAGACTGCTTGGGAAAACGAAAGGTACCCCATGAATGGAGTTTATTAACAGCCATTCGTGTCTAAGATGAGGACTCAAAGCCTGACAACCACAAGAGTGTTTGTGTAGTCTTTATCGCGTTCAGGTTAATAGCTGGCCCTATTTCACATTGCATTATTGAACAAGAACGACAGATACGCGGAGAGCAAGCACGATTCCGATTCGGTTGTATTAACTAAATTTCACTTTGCGATGGTTCTTTGAGCATCAACACTTTTGTAGACAGCTGAAAGTCGTGGTCCTTTCAAAACTAAAAATTGTGACCTGATTGCTCGTAATGTTATCTGAAACTGTTTCTTTTGTGATAGCGTTTAAAACAAACACTTGAGTCTACTAGTACCGTTGTATACTCACTCTGTGGGTGGGTTTATGCACAATTATTCTGAGTGTTCATCATTACTGGTGGATGAATTCGAAAGTACACGATGCTTTGGAATGATATCGGATATTTCTCGACCATAAAGGATAATACGCCGGTGGCCACGGACAACCAATGGGCAATCTATGTGCTCTTTGTTTCAGGATGCCACCTATTTTTACCTCCATTCTTTCTCATTCAGAAGACAACAGAGCTGCAACTATGAAAATAGTTCTGCTGTATGTTCACAGGATCATGTATCATTACCTAAGCACTTCCACACAATCATCAGTACGACATAAAACCCTATGATTATAAGTGCTTTTGCTCCGACTGCTCCCATATGATCTACCTGATGTGGTTGTATCTAAAAGGAAGGAAGTCTTAGTCAGCATAGCCCTCTTAATCGGTGAGGTGCGCAAGCCTTACCCCAAAGTTATGGTAGAAGAATAGATGGAAGAACGCGAACCCCCCCCATTCTGACAAGCGACACTCCGCAATCTTGTCTAACAGGTCAGTCAAGACCTTGAAAAACCGTGACCATGCCATCACCTGGTCACCTTACGCTTTCTTCCAGTCGTCAGCAGCAACACAATGCGCGGTGTAGCAGACGCACCATCTACAAACGGAGCACACGACCCAACTGGTGTAGCCTACCCCGACTATCCATCAAAGCTTTATGAATGACATAAATACGCACAGACGGATTATCGCAATATGTGTACAGTTAACCCGCTTGACACGGATGAAATGGATGACACAAAAATTGTCAAGTACTAGGAGTCACACGAATGGAGCGGGTTTTTGTGTCGCAGAATCAAAATCAGCGTACACACACAAAGTTCATCCAACCTTAAGACAACAATCGGTCGTGTTTAAGAAGGTGAAAGTATATGAATGCACAATATGATTTTGCTAATGCCATACAACTGGTCAGAGATTTAAGGCCAACGAAATCGCAATACACAGGAAAATGAAATGAGTAACAGTCTCAAACGGTCTGCATGTAAAGACACAGAGTCGGAGCCAACTAAATATTGAAACAATATTGTACACTTTGGAGGTGCAAAATGAGTGAGGTCCGTCAAGTCAACTCAATTCTTCGGCTAAGGCAATCAGGAAATAGCCTACACTCACGGTTATGGACTTATGAACATATATCGATTGAGAATTTTGTATAATGTTCTCCCCGTAATTTCTCGGCTTTGTTCCTATGTCGCATTCTGACGCACCAAATCGATCTGCTTCATTTTCCCCTTGATGATTAAATGATTCTACAATTGACGATAATCAATCTCGTTCGCGGACAAACACCAGAGATCAACCTTGCATACTTCTCGCGACTGAATCCACCGCCGAAAGGGTACAGTACCTAAAACCGAGGATTTATATTTTGTCCGATCGACACAAACCCCTAATTGCCCCCCGAAAACCATTTAAGATGACCACTTTCAATGTATGAACACTTATGCTAACAGGGCAACAGGCAATTTTTGTACGTACATTGGAGACCTTCGTCACCCATATCTGCTGTCTTACTTAAACACGTTCCCAGGATTTCAGCGCAGTGCTACAACTTTAATCTCTGACGGCTGCTCCAGCATGCGCGTACAAAATATGCATCTGAGTGACACAGCGAAAACGAAACGCCGCTTCATCCATTGCAAGACACTTATCGACTACAGGTCACAGTGTCAACACCGCATCTTCATTTAAGATCTTGATGAACGCTCACAGTTCACAACTTCTTAAGTATATTGAAGCTTTGTTGATCAGCCGTCAACAGCCGGTCCTATGTGCACAAAAACAACTGACTATCAACCTTTGTTTACCGTGGGTTTGGCCGTGAGTGCCAATCACGATCCAGCCTGATCTATACTTTTGACCGTTTCATTTAAGTCTTGTTTTGTTTTGTTTTCATGTTAGTCACACGTTTACGACTGACGAGAGTGTGCGAAATGAATTCATATCGTAATTTGTGTCTTCTGACTATTCTATTCAAATGGTTAAAAGGGACTCAATGTTTCAATAATCATTCGTTTGATCAATTCGTAGTGGCAGTAACAACTAACTAACAAATTTTAAACTACAAACGTAAAGTTCGAACAAAAAACATAACGAATACTACGCACGCTACGGTCCGATTGCCATACGCGAAATTTGGTTTCTACTAGATTAACTAATCGCGTGTGCAAATTCTATCTTTCACACCACATGGTGTCCTGTTTTGTGGCATAAAAGGTCGCATATGGGTTGGACAGTGTTAAGTTACCCAAAGCTGGATAATAATAGGAGCGGTAACGCGGGCTCGAACTCACGATCTCATGATAGGTCGACGTGCGTCCCTACCGTTAAGCCTCAGCGAGCCTATGTGCAATCGGATAACATTAAATCCACTAGTTTCTATTAGATCATACTAGAACATCCAAACTTAATCCCATGCCAAGTTCAATAATCTAATAAAATGACGAAGGTGTGGCTTGTTTTGCGAAGTGCTCAGCCATATGAAGTCCATAACAAGGGGGTCGGATTATTAATTGTCCAAACAGAATCCGAGTAGCCGTTGATGACTTTATACTACACCCAGAATGGCCCTGCTCTATCATGAAATAAAATTGTTGGAGTCGCGAAAGATATTGTCAGATGGATGTGTAAGTACAATGACAGATCACTGATGAAGACGACTTGAAACAAAGTAAACAACGTTCCTTTACTGTTTCAACTTTGAAGTGACAACTTTCGGAGGAACTATCAGTTTGGGTTAACTTATGCAGTTGTGTCAGTCGGAACGACAGTGAATCTACAACACATTGCTGAGACTAACAGAAGCGTGCGAAGGTTAAAACCGTGTAGGCAAGCAAATATAATCAAAAGACAGCATGATAATAACACCGTTCAACTGTAGTATTTGTTCATAAGGCAAAATCGTTGTAATTAAGAAACAAAAAATATCATCATCATAACTTCAACAACGGTCAGGCTTACTAATCAAGTGTCAAAATAAACGCTCAGGAAATATGAATATAACAAGGCACCAGATACAAATGTAACCTGGATAAACTGACCTACTGCGGAACTTACATCATCAACCTGTTTCAACATCAAGCGCAACTCCGTAAATTCATCACGCAAAAGCCGTTCTTGTTTGCTTACTTCGTTTACACGCGGTCGCAGTTCACGATTAAGGTCTAACACGCGTTTCGCCAAAACATCCACGTGTTCCCTATCGACTGCTAATAAATGGGCACGGATGTCCTTGTTCGGATCGCCAGAAGGTTGCCTAAAACATTGGTTTTGAATAAATCGAACAACATAGTACCATGCTTTGAAGGTCTTCAAATGTCTGTTCGCATAGTCCAGCTGAGCTCCTTTTTGATTGACAGAATACTGTTTCAACAACGTTTGCAAACCCTCATCTGATTTCGACAGAAACTCTTGTGTTACTTCCTCGACTGCTGCTACGAACCAGCTTTCATCCACTTGTTTGATTTTTACGCACGTAGCGCCTACAGTTTTGCTGTAAAAGGTTATGTAAAAGGTTGTGAATTAGAACCCACCCGAAGTAAGCGCCGAGTCCCTTGTTTATCTTAGAAATGGCATCAGTGATTTTAGTTTCGAAAGAACGCGAAGAGGACATCACAACATATAAACGATTTACCAGTTGACCAATTCTCACTATGAAAATTTAAAAAAAAAACGAAATCCGAGTAAGGTGTCAGAGAATTGGATTTAAGAGTATATACATATATGCATACACGCCCGAACTGCAAGAAAGAGAAGGAGGACATCTCCAAAGGTTACTCACATCAAACAGTTACCCCAGACCAGTCATAAACGTGTATACTGGAACCCGACTGAATGTTGGTTCTAACTAAACAATAGACAAGGGCATCGCCTTGCATTGCATAGACGGAATCTCGAAGGCAACGGAGGGCATTAGGGAGAGATTTGGGGTTCAACTTGTTCATGAGCCAAAAAACAGCCTTCAGGATAAACATTGTAAGACCAAGGATCCCATTCAGATGTATGAACGAGTAGGTGTGATATATCCGACTCCCTGCCACGACTGTGGCCAAACCTGTGGGCGAAAGTAGTATGCAGATGAAAACACATCTACACGAACATCAGTTGTCAATGAGACGAGGAGACTAGAAATCACAGCCTCGGTAATAATGCACAACCACAAGTCAGTCTGGCGGATGCCAACGCGATTGCATTGCCAAAGAGAGGCAGGAATGACTAGTCCTTGAATCAATCTTCTCTCGCAAAACTTTCGTCTGGACTTCCTCTTCACTCGCCGCCTACTCCCCCTTTTGTAAGTAGTATGTTTTACGACATAATTATGCCCATGTGAATGTCGCTTTGGCCGCCATCTTGAATTTGGACATTTTCTGCTTATGCTCGACCACTGGCGGTCGGAAACTCTCTCGGGACGTGCAGCTCGAACGTATGTGACATTTCATATTGATTCCGTATATCTACTCTTATGTTTGCTGATATCCATGTATCTTCTATTATAGAAACATTACCGAGCGGTTTGCGGTTATCAGTTTGATTTGACCTCGGAGTGTTAAGTTCTAGTGGTACACAACTGACCTGTGAAGTGAAACGCAGGTAAGATTCTACACACATCGACCGCGATGCTCACGATGTCTCACTAATCACTCAGATTCGACGAAGAGGAGCGACAGGCGGGCAAACATGCTAACGAGTCAGTAACCCAACTGTAATTTTTTCCATCACCACTTTATTTGACGACAGATTCTAGTGTGGATTTCAAACGTCACGAGTTATCTATTACCGTGTTCACCTTTTACATTCAATCACATTTATATAATCTACTTAGCAGGAATTCGGTCAGACTACAAATTAACTGAAAGCTGCCATGAGCCAGGCTAGACAGTACGGTGGTTAGAGCCACCGTTCACCGGAAGTGACGTTTAACATTCAAAAAAACAGAACCGGGGAACTTTCTAATACAAGACTAGACGGAAGAACCAGTAAGGTGAGCAGTGCAGTTACGTCACTTACTGCAACACACTGACATAATGAATGGTGTATTTAAACAACGATTTGAGAGATTATGGTGTTCCAACCAACGGCATCTTGAACCATAGAATCTAAAGGTATGGCTCAAAACTGAAAAAGATCATGACGATCAGATCCCCAAACAAGCAGGCGGCACACCCACTTCGTCCAACGGAACGCTCACGGTGTGATGGCTGATCAAATCGGAGGCACGATTATTTCAACACGTGGTGAAATATCTCAACGCGGTGGTGAGATGTGGCCGAGGCCCAGAACGGATGGATTACGGACAACACGAACAACCCGACGAGCCATCATTCAAAGAAATCAGACCAATGGACGAGAAATGGCAAGCAGAAAACCCACGACAGAAAGTGTCAGTCACAGGCACAAAACCAATTAAGGGCGCACACGAACTGCAGATGGAAACCGCCACTGCGTTGTGAACTGAAATTCCGGTTCATAAATGTCAGCATGTGCGTGACGTTATAACGTGCGAATTGGACGGCAAATGTTTTACTTTATCGAACGACTTTTTGCTACAGTTGTAATCGCACTTCGTGACGACGCCATCGTCCGACTAACTAACAAATTTTCCTAACTGGTGGTGATCTCGGTGAAAAATCCAGGCGTACTTATTTCACCAGGCATATGGACTACATGAAACAGACAACAAAAAGCAGGGAAGCCTTTTTGTTACGCTTCCATCGTCTGTGGATGATACTTCTCGGACGTCCACGTCGGGAAAAAAAGCCATCAAGACATTGTAGAGGAAAAAAGGCTGAATACCAGAGTGGTGGAGCCGCGTGGAAACCAACGACACTACGATTGATGATGATTATCCCATTAGTTTATACGATTGAAGACGATTTAGTTTTCATGGAAATGATAGAATTTCTACAGGTGATGAGGATGAGTGATTGCTAGCAGTGTGGGTTGGAGTTAATTCCTGACATTGACAGTTTCCGTTTAAGTAGGTAGAGTAAATGGATAACGCGTGGCAATGCCCGTCAGCGTGTCACCGATTCATCAGAATGCAGCCATAGAGCGAGACAAAAACAATCAACAATTCTAGAACATGCGCATAGTCAGTGTTTGCACGTAACAATTCTTAAATAAGTGGCGAGCCGAAAAATTGAGTAACCCTGGTCTAGACCACCTAACGACGCAAGTTAAATATGGCCAGACACACCAGAAGTTGAGTTTGTCACGCGTGGATGTATAATATATTGAAGTACGTTTACATTATACATAAGCTCTGACAATAAAACTGGTTACTAAGAGATACATTTTCCGTTGACCATACAACTTGGGGTTTCGTGGAATGAGACGTCGGCTGCCTACTACAATTTTCGAAGAAGGGGTGAGAAGTTAGGTTCTGAACCATGTTACCGTTTTAGTTTTCGATCACCATAAACTTCACAATCGATCAGTTATTCACCTTTAACGACCGAGTATAACCACAAAATATTGTGGCACGAGATGCTGCTCACCGCAACAGCGACGAACAGCCTGGAAGCAAAATAAATTGAAGATAAAGACTGATAAGACAGGACACGTGCAAGAAATGAGAACTGTATGAATGCAATCACACAACTTATTACGGCAAACCGCGACCTCAAAAAGCGTTTCTAAACAATGTTTTGAGTGATCACAAGATCTCCAGCCAAGTGGGAGACATCTGATTTCTTTAATCAACGGGACATTCAGGGATCGCGTCCTTGTTTGGCCACCACATAGTTTTAGATAACCCTCAATGGTCTCAGTACATAATGTCTGATATGATAAACGCTCAGCCGTCATAAGGAAGCTGTAACTCAATCACTGCAGATTGCACAACCTGATCAGTTGATCAAGGGAGAGCTCTGAGGTAGGTGCCGACGAACGGCTACGCTGATGTGGGCAACCTAGTGGAGACAACGATAGTCAAACACACCAAGTCTGCTGAAATCTTCGTCACACACAGGTCACTTTTCTGAACCGTACACAGGCATTACAACACCTTCCTTTCAATGACAATCAGAGCCTTTCTACGCCACAGACGGTGTGAGATGTCATACTTTTGCTATCCCTGCTGGCCTCTCATTAGCAGTAGTGCAAGCCGATGGGATAATGCTATCTAAGTATGTGAAACTGCTCAGTCTCAAGTACACTGTCAGCAATAAAGAACATGGGGACGGGAATGCTTCAATCTTGAAACAGCACCCTGCACCTTGAAAGTATGGAGCACATTCTATGCAAACTAGCCCGGCCATTCATCCTGTTCAGCATGGTCCGCATGTCTTTGGCAGGGGGGCTCAGCAAGACAACCCAATCCGCATAATTCATGTAAACTCCATGTAAGCCTAACACCACAAAGAAACCCAACACTAAGTACACTGAATTCCTCGAGTGCACTTTCCAGGATGTCATCCATGATAAAAACTAATCGGGGAGGAAGATACCGGACACTCTCAGCCGACACTACTACCAATTATGGGTACCCGGGACAATTGTGAATAAACCCTCACTCTGCCTACAAAGTAAGCGTACAACGATAATAACCGATTCACGTATTTGTTTAGAACTCCGCGAAGGAATAAGTATCAAATAACCTTTCGGGAAAAAGGGTCCAAAGCAGCCTTTAGTTTGAAAAAAGACCACGACCACTAAGTATACACAACAGTGTCGATGTTCCAAGACCTATCGTAAGGTACAAGGTACAATGCATCCTTGATCGTATCGGAATCCTGTCTGGCTTTCCTTGGGTCCAGCCAGTTCACTTACTGTAAGACCGGTGAGTAACTTGGACATAATGGATACTAGTCTGATTTTTGTGGTTGTCACAGACAGCGAACTCTTTGAAAACGGGAATTGTTATTGGTAAACACCAATCACGAAGTACCCATTCAACTTCCCAAGCCGTCTGCAAGAGTTGAGTTAACTGTGTTATCAGCCTTTTCTCACCATCCTGGAAAAGAGGAGAGAGAGATCTTATCCGGGAGCCTAGTTATACTTCGGTAATTTATTCTCAAGGATCACTTTTACATCCGACAGAGGGCCATCTAAAACGAAACCATTCGGATCCCGTAGCCTATGTGGTCCGGCCAAGTCTATCTGAAATCTCCCTTAAAATGTCCAGCCCGTCTGTCAGTTCGGCATGACTGATTGGTGACGAGAGAACATCGTTTCTCAAACATGGTCCCGCTTTTACCTGACCAATTCTTCTAAATCAAAACGATCATCAGGTTTGTGCCGTGTATCAATCCGGAGGGTTATGCTGACCAACACGTTGATTCTACTAGTTACAACTACGTCATACAGGCCAAAAAGAAAGTCGAACAAAAAGCAGTCACATTTGTAGTATGTAGTTGTACGTCGAACTACTGACCGCGCATAGGTGCCGAGGTGATAAAAGATCATATTTCATGTTTTTTCGCATGTCAGATTTTTCAATTGGAGACTCGAGATGAGGCCCCTCAAGCCAACCCCTTCTTTGACATAAACCACCGGGAAGTATCAGATGATACGTTTACTCTTGTTGACCAGTCCATTCATTTTCACTATCCTCATCCTTTACTCAGCAGGTCATTCTCGCCAAACTAAGACAACTAGTGAATATTAACTCCCTGGATGTCTGCATTCTCCGACAAATACGTCGGCAAGCTGCCCTGATGAGCACTCTTTTTAGTCTGGTGGGAGCGTGTGCAATCTCTGGAAAGCGATCTTATGAAACTACCGCTGTCGTTCATTTAACCCCAACCTTGGATACTGTCACGGATCAGTAACTCACTGAGAGTCTCCAGTGAAGATGAAATCGAATCCCGCGGTAATACTAGAGTGGGGATTGCACAAAGCCCTAGGGAAAAACGGAGCATACTCAAACGGATCTAAGTAAATGATCACCTGTATGCCTGCAGACTTAGCACTACGGTCAATGTCGTCGACACAGACGGGGATGACGTTGTTTATGCACATGCCCACACAGATAACAGGAGAGATGCTGTTGAAAAAGCTTTCTGCGATGCCCTCTTTGATCTTTTGAGACAAAATAAACACTCGGAAATTATTGTGCTTCGTTGCTACACAAAATCACATCTTGATCGTCTTACCCCAGACAAGAGGTTAGATGGTATGTTTGGCATCCGGGTACGAAGCACTGACTGGTGATCGGCTTTTACAATTACATGCATTTTAACACACGACAGCAATGCGTCGTGTGGAGACCATACTATGAAACCCAGCCATGGTCGCAAATCGACCGTGCCATTGTTCGTGCCCGCTTTGCTTTATCATGAGTTCTCAAAAACAAAATACTGTGTTGGAAATGGAATGACGAGGATATGCGAAACGGTCATTAAACAGCACTAACAGTTAAACCACTTCGGTCGCAACGGTGAGGTGATCCATATGAGCACTTGGGAGAAAAAAAAACGAGCAGCTGTGGGAACCTCTAGCGGAAAAGTCTGTCCCAAAAGTGCACCGCAGTTGCGGCAAGCAGTGAGTTTCTGCAGACTCAGAAGAACTTAAAAACAAAAGTCGACTGATACCCCCGGACTCAGAATGCGGCGAGGACCCCCGTGAACTGAAATGCAAACTGAAACTTGTCCGAGTGAGCCAAACAGGAGAAGGCATTTTTCCAAGGAACAGCCGAGTTTTATTTCTTTTGACTCGTGGTTGAACTGGTTATCGATATGATGTTAATATAACTATATGTGGAAAAAAAGCGCACGAATTTAGATTTTGTCGCAGTGACTTGACAAGTGAGGTGGGCATCGTGAAGAAATGTTCAACTCGCCTGAATCAACCCATTCAGCTGCGGATGATGGAGATTTTATGGTTGGTTATAACGTTCACGATTATCTTTGTCAGAAAGCGGGGTGACCTTGGGGCTAGAATTATTGAGACAATTAAATTCCAGGCCTGGACCCCCTTCTACAGCTTCTTCGAAAGATAGTGGCGAGACATCGTTGTGTGAGCTGGTCACACTCCTCCGTTCCATAGGGGTGGTTGAAGAAGTGCTTCGTGACTGACGCTTGTTATCAATCATTCTGACTTAAAAAAGGTGTCCAGACATCATGCGACAATCGCAGGTTGTCAAGTAGTATCCTGAAGACTTCGAGAGTGAGAATGATGGTTGATGAACACCAATCACGAGGTTACTGCTCCGTCACAATATAAACTACATGAATGAGATTAGTTCGGACAGCAGTCTCTAATCACAATCTTTACTAAAAGACGGAGAAGGTCCAGACCTGGAGTTTTATTACTCTCCACTAATTAAAGCACATACAAAACAACAGGAGGGTTTTCTAGGAGAATCCGACTTCCAGTCTCGGATTCAAAAGTCTGGGAAGAGATAGGGCTTTATTGGGAGACCCTAATCGAAGTTAATGACTTAAGAGTTTGACAAACTTGGCAGTGAGAAGCTTGTCTAGCTTGAGGACGTGACGAAGAGGACACTCATACATAATTCTTGGTACCGCTGTGCGCAGTGGATGTATTCGAGGCCACATCAGGGTTTTGAACGATGTCGAACGTTTTTGGACTGTATGTGGTAATATGCCAGCGGTCACGACCAATCGTTCAGTGGTTGAAATACTTATTTCGACGGGTCTCCCCAAACCCTCCTTCTGTATTTGGAAGACAGTAATGCTGCAACCATAAGAGTAGCTCTGTTGTACACTCGTAGAATTGTGCCTACTTACCTAAGTACTTCAACGTAGTCAACAGTATGACCTAAAACCCTATTAATATATGTGCATTTTTGTCTGAAATGAGTGTACCTGCTGGGACTGAAGTCCTACTCAGCACAACACTCTGAGTCAATGCGATGAATGATAAATGCCAGAATGAATGAAGCTTTCCTATGCGGTATCTCAAATGAAGCAGTGTGACTGCCAAAGCCTACGGTGCTGAATACGCAGACCAACCATTTTCACCCGGCAATCCGAGTATAGAAAAAAATCAACTCGACCGCACTGGCTTTTGAAGCTTCTCTGAACTTAGGGAAGAGTCACATTCCGTGAATTAAAGATAGTTTTCAAACCAACGATGAGGGTGTTCAATTGCCCCATTTGTTGTCGAATGGTAAGTCGCAGTCAGAATAAGTCTGCATATAACATTTAGAAAAAAATATATAATCCATGACCCATGGTCACTGTGGCTGGACAACCACGACATGTCGCCCAAAGCTCCAAGAAATTGTCGGCTACTGTTTTAGATGAGCTGTTAGGTTGTAGGCCTGTCAACACAAGCTAAAATAATAAACGGGCTACCGGATGGTGAAAAATGAGCAGATTGACGAGCAGGTGGTAAAGTGTGCAACCGCATGAGAAAAACGCCGACGGGACCATTTTTGTAATGGTGGAAGTTGGAACATTAAAGACAAGAACGATTCCAACTACGAGTATCGTGATTTACTGTGGGTCAAACGAAAGGTTCGTTGATAAGTTCAACTGAATCGCATGTCAAGATGAGTCGAGTTGTACAGTACATCAAGTTCTAGTGTTATAATATTTTGTGGTATTTGTTTCACCCTTCAGTCGATAATCTACTCCCGTTTTCCATTACAGCTGTCATACGCCAATTGTTAGTCGAATAAAGCCTATCATACGGGCTTCTTACTCTTCTGCATCTGACGCAAAATTGTTCGTTTGCGCCGTCGAATCTGCTTGTTCACAACACGGAGAAAGGACGGGGGACAGCCGACGGGGGTGTTTCCAAGGTTTCGCCTAGACTGTCAAAGATAGATCACCATTTTCTGAGCTTCGAATTGGATATTTGGGAAAGATCTGCGGGATGAGACAGTCACACGAGGACCATTATTCATTAATCCCGTTAAACATGAGTTATGACTTAGCCGGTGATCTCAGGATCATGGGTCTTCGCGGTTCACCGCGCCTCTTGTCCCCAAGGTGAATCTGGACACATTCTGGCAGGGCTAATAACTACCACTCACTATCTGTGAGTGGTATCATATCGGTTTTCGAACTCCGTCCGATCGCAATTTTCATGCAATGGAGAAAAACCGCCGAGGCAGATGGCACACTAATTTATAATAAGTCCAGAAGGTTGGAACGCTGGGCGGAGCACTTTGAGGGTCAATTTAGCTGGTCTCCTGCTTCTACCTTGCTGCCTCCACAAACTTCTGATGTAATGCCCTGGTCGGTAGATTTAGAACCACCCACTGAGACTGAGGTTCGCAGTTGCATCTCAGCTCTCAATCGTAATAAGGCTGCCGGTCCAGATGATCTCGTGCCGGCACTTTTTAAAGAAGGTGGAGAGGTGTTAGTCGAGGCCTTAACTCAGCTGTTTCAACCTGTGTGGTCGACGGAGACCATCCCTCCGTGCTGGGATCACGCGATAATAGTTCCTATATTCAAAAAGGATATCAGGAGCTCTTGTGAAGACCATAGGGGAATAAGTTTGACCCCAGTCATTTCTAGGGTTCTGGCCTCCATTATACTTCGTCGACTCACTGCAGTTCGGGAGTTAAACATTAGAGAACAGGCAGGGTTTCGTCCTGGCCGGGGATGTATAGATCATATTTTTACCCTTCGTCAAATTTTGGAGCAGCGTCATGTATACTGCCGGCCAACAATTGCCGTATTTCTCGATTATAAAGGTGCATTCGATTCAGTGAGCTCGATTAGCCGCTATCTCACCTAAAGTCTCCAGTCACTGACTTTGAGTTGCGAGGTCCCAAGCCTGGGAGACAAACCCGACCTAGAGTGGCCGACCCATTTGTGATCGACTTCATTTCTTTACACCAGATCATCATTTGTCCACCTCGCACCTCACGTCAGTCGGCCGCAGCGTCGGCAATGAGTGTTCGGTGTCGCAGAGAACCGGCTGGCATCTCTAACATATATGACCTCACCATCCAAGTCTGTGAAAATGTAGCGACTGAACAAAAGAATTAGTTTGATAATCACTACCAAATACCCGCTTCCTCGTTGGTGTCACCCGATGCAAGCGATCAAGCGCGGACATTAATGGCCAAATATCTGAAGACAGTTTACGTCTTCTATTCTGATCGGCCAGGTTTCGCTACCGTAAGGCAATTCAGCTCTCACTGTTGCCTTGTATACGTGACCTTTAAGCATAAGAGACATAGCTCTGTCGCCAGAGGTGCCCCAGATTGACGAAAACCGCCCTGACCTTAGATATATTTCATTCCCTACATCTCCGCCGCTGCTGATGCAGCTTCCCAGGTATACGAACCAGTCAACAACCTCAATGACTTAGTTATCTGAAATTACATCTACGTAATCACAGCAATCTTGTAATAGCACTTTGCACGTCGATGCTGCAAAGTGCATTCCGAAGTACTTAGTAGAACGCGAAATGACGTTTAGCGTTGTTTGTGCTGCTTGAAATCTGTCAGTATAATCGGGATTAATCAATCTCCTATCAGGTAGGAAGTGAACGCCGGCATCTTCAGACTGCCGGAGACAGTCCTTCATCATTTCGTCTATTACAAAATTACAAAAAAATGGTGAAAGTGGACAGTCCAGTGGACAGTCCTGGTGCTGAAACTGTCAGACAGCTAACTGTAAACACTAACCTGGGTTGAGGTATGGGAATAAGTCGCCGACCGAATGTTCACATACTTAGTTGGTAAACCCGTGTTTAGGCGATTCTAAAAGTTTGGATCGATCTACCGAATGGAACGCACCTTTAAAGTCGAGAAATACTGCAACTGTTGGCTGGCGGTACATATGACGCTGCCCTGGAATTTGACGAACAGTAAAAATGTGATCCATACATTCCCGCCCAGGGCGAAACCCTGCCTGTTCTGCCCTACTGTCTGCCTTTCGAGCTGCAGTGAGTCGACAAAGTCTAATGGATGCCAGAACCCTAGAAATGATTTGGGTCACGCTAAATCCCATATAGTTTTTGCAAGAGCTCTAGACACCCTTTCTGGAATATGGGGACTTATCGAATGACCTCAGCATGAACGTATGGTCTCCGTCATTCACACAAGTTGAAACCACTGCGTCAAGGCCTCCACTAAAGCTTTTCCACCTTCTTTGGTAGCTTCACTGACAGACGGTCGTCTGAACAGTAGCACGGATAAACATACAGAGCTTGCCAATTCTCCCTGAGGCGAAAGCGACTTCCGTTTCCCTAACTAATTACACTAACCAAACCTCAGTCAACGGTTAGGTCACGTTTCAGTTTCCGATGGATATCTCTCCTAATCTTGTTATATGACTTGCCAGAAGGAATGTTCCATCTGGCTTCTAACAACTCCAGGGATTTCTCCGAAATCCAATGTTTGTTCAACCCACGAACAACTAGCCGCATACTACAGTAATTACTTCAAGAATAGCCTACACGATCTCCATCCAGCAGATTTTGGAATTTTCAGGGTGAGAACCGCTAAGACAGCTTTCTAGGCTAGTTTAGTACTTATGCTTTACCGACAATATAGCCAATTTCTCAGCAACCAATCGTTGCCCAGCGAAAGTAAGAACAAAACGACAGCGTACCGACGCGTGATCCAAGTCCAAGTATGTGCACCAGTAAGAACGACAATTCTGAATGGAGCCCCACCACTTACAACTAACAACTATGTGGTCTATCTGTGACCAGGCCTGATTCGGAGAAGGGGGCGTCAAGTATAACAACGACGTGCAGGATGCCTAAAACTAGTGCTGGCTAAACATAGCTTGTGCTCAACGCACAGCGGTAACGACCACCCGCCATTATCCGACCGATGTGATGCCATCCCAAAACTGCCACCTAAACGAGACTCGGTCTCACTAAGGCGGTCAGAACGACTGTATCAGAACCACGTCGACCGAAGGAGATCGGCCAGTTGTGTATAAAACGGACCCTTGACACCGGCGTCACTAGTCAGTTGGAGCGTAAGCAGACAGTGAAAAGATTTCTGAAGGTTTTGCGTCTAGAACTGGCTCTAACAGAACTTGCCAAGCGGATGGCATAAAGTCTACTATTAGCAGGAATCCAATCTATCAATGCAGCTGCAGCCGTCGAGCTGAGGACTACACCTACTTCAGCTTGACCGGTAGTGGCGGCCGTGGGGTCACCTGAAGTGTATAACTGGTAACGGGTAGACAATGTGGCTGCTCTTAGTTCCATACGTTGACTATTGTCCTGGATTGTAGTCTCCGAAACAGAACAGGCATCGACATTCAACGAGTCTAACGTTTGTGTGAGAGCGGCCTGTTGACCTGTTTGTCTTAGAGTGCGAAGGTTGACAGTACCTGTATTAATTCGCATTCTAGGTCTGAGAAAGGGACGACGGAGGCCTAAGGCTGAATGGTAAGAAACGCGACTTACCGACACAGTGTTACTAGGATCAGCTATATGTATTGTGGGATCTATAAAGTAATTACTAGAAATGGGGGCCGGAAGTGGTCTGGGAGCTAAATTTGGGAGGGCAGTGGGGGAGTGTCAGCAATAGCACGTTTTCGCCTATCCCCCTTGCTATATGCAGCAGATAGGGTGAACCGGTTTATACTGCGAGACGGTCGATTCAGTGTGGAATTATGGATGTTGAGAGTATTTATGATTGTGTATGGGCTGAAATATTGTCAGGACGTTTAGAACCAGACAAGAAAACGATTACGGTTATCAACCAAAACCTTTGGCTCAAAAGCATGTACCGCCAGGCAGCGAGTGGGCGACAGTGTATGAGAAACTGGTACTTTGTCCAGAAAAAGATACCAACCTTCTTCCAATCCTCAACCTGGAGGAACAAGGAACTGTGGTTAGTCAGAACTATACCTGTTGGCCCGCTTGGTATGAGTGACCGTCGGTGTGGTTACCACACCGACCAGCCGTCACAATACGTCAAGCTCCAGCCTACTTGTGACGAGGTCCAGTCTCGTTGCAAGTAGGTTGTTAGTGGAGTTACTGTTGAAGAAGTGAACTATTTTATCGGAAACGCTGCGCAAAAGCCAATGTGGATTACTACAAAGAATCCCTACAGAAGTGCTCCTGTTGCACAAATAGCTTTCCCTTTAGATATCCATCAACGGGGATTACTCCGTTAACACGCACGAAGAAATTTGTCTGTCGCCGCTTCATCCTCCACAGAACAGACGTAAAACATCAAAAATGCGAGTCGTTAGTTTCATAACACTAAATATGAGGTTGACACCACGGGCAATGCATTTCGGGCCCATATCTGTTGGTACTAGTCGAAGTTGCGGTCCGTTGCCGCCTAGCGGAACATCCAGAACGCCGTGTTTTTAAGCACCTGGATTTGTCACAAAATGGTTGAAGATTGATTGGCATAAAACGCTTTATTACAAGGCTGAGCGATCATTTGTGTGGAAAACACCCTCCAACCTTAGATATTCCATCACTTTTGCAAACCAGTACTGTCGTCTCCGATAAAACCTACCAGATCGCGAACAGTAAAAATAACACTTGCCTGTCGTGAACATCAAAAACCAATAGACGGTTCGGATCGTCGTCTATCACGATCAAAAGTTTGAGCGTTCTTCCATAAGTTGCATAGAAGCTTTTGAATTGGTGCTGTTTTTCTCATTTAGCAGACTTGACCGAGATACTTCCTATTACGCAATATTGTGGCAGTTAACCATCAGTGTGAATCACTGATATATTGCTGTCTATGATGATGATGATGATTACGCAATAAGTTTAAAACTAGTGTTATTCTGATAAAAGAATGTTCGTTTCCTTCCAAGAGTTTTCGCGTTAGATCAAGTGGCTTTATTGGTTTACAGTAAATGTCACAGGGGGTACTGATACGTAAGCCTAATTTTTAATGCAGGTTGCGAGATAAACATGGAGTAGAGGACTTCAGTCGTCGAGAGCTAGCCAACCGCACTTCAGTTGCAGGCACTAAGAATTTTAACTACACACTGGTTACATGAAAACAGACAGTTTTTGGCCGTATTAAGCGGTAGAAGACGACTCGAATCACATGGCCTATAGAAGAGTTCATCAGGCGTTCAGTGGAACCACGTCCTCAGGCAACGCTCTTTACAACAAATTCGTCAAGACGCCCTAAATGTATGCATGAAGACTGGGAACTCAATCCGCAGTTTCAAAAATTCACAACACCACAAGACTAAACTAAAACTGAACGTAACGGAATAGCGTGTAACTTATACAATGTGAATGGGATATTGGATAGTTATGAACGATACACGCCCAGGCCAATAATGGAATGACTCTCCGTGATTTGTAACTATGCAAAAAAGAATTACTCAATAAGGAAGGTCCGACGATAAGAGCTCGTAAACCTTACGACTGTTAACAGTCACTAGGATAAAGAACCGTTCGGCGACACCAATACAAAAGGAAGTATGTAGGCACTGAGTCGCCGCGGATTCATGGAATCGAACTTTTAAGTGTGTCACTGTCATACGAAGAACTGCTGAAAAGGCGTACGCGAATATCACACGGACTACAGTGGGGCTTACTGGGTTTTCAATCCGTTTACCCAGGGGCCGTGTATTGCTCGGGATGGTTGAAAACAGATTACTATATCACGTATCGTCTTTTTCACAACACCTAAGAGACACCTTAATAACAACAGTTGTGTGCACGATTGGCAAAAGAAGCACTTCACAGTTTCGGAAATGCCCTGGCAGTACTGAACCATAGCTTGATATAACGAAATACGTATAACTTATTAAGCCGTTGTGGTCGATACACACTCAAGTTAGGTCCGTAGGCTTATAAGTGATCACATGCGCTCTCTGCGATTTACTTCGCCCACAGGCTACGATCACATAACTATAGACATCAGCTAAAAACAAAGTAGACTCAACGGGAAATGACCAGGATTTATTAGTGGTTTTGCCAAAACTCGTCATATGACGAATGTCAATTAAACGGAACAGGTAGATCATCAGCTCAGGTCAAGTTGGGGCCGGTCACAGGACTTGCGACGGTTGCTGGGACGTGTCCAACTTATTCTATCTGTGAGCTCCGCAGATCCCACAGTGTCGCAGAAATTGGAAAAGACAAAGCATCTTTTCACTTTATAGAGAAAGCATCTTAGGAGACCGCGCGATTATGATCAGGAGAACCGCTGACTAATGTGGTGCACATCAGACTGATATGCAGAGTCACTGCTGCTATCGGTGCTACCTCGCCCCTTCCAGACTGGTTGTCTTGTCACCATCCGGGTGCATCAACAGGGAAGAATAGAAGGCATTTTGTGAACGATTTCTAGGTATATGGTGGAAAACGAATAAAAGGAAATTGGAAGAGACAGAAATCGAAAAAAGAAAAGGAGAGCAAAACACAGTTAATCCCCCCAGGTTCTCAAACAAACTCAGAAAACACCGATGGCCAACATTTATCGAGCCTGTGCCTGAACTGGCTCGTCGTTGTGGCTGGCACCACTTTCGCTGGAAACTTATTCCAAACGTTTGCGACTCTACAAAAGAAGAAACGAGCCCGAATATTTCTGCTGCAGCTTGACTTAGCAAATATTCAATCATACACTCGAAGCACTGGGCTGTCATTCGTGGATGAACAGCTCCCCAATAGTCTCAGTCAAACTATTTAGCAATTTATGGGCTCCAATCACGTCCCCACTTTTGCGTTTTTCCTGTAGGGAGAATACACCCAAAGATCCAAATATGTTCCGATAGTCCGTGTCTTTAAGTTTAACAAACTTCGCAAGTCGGCGTTATACTCTTTCTAACACTTTTGCATCCTTAACAAGGTATAGGCTTCAAGCTGGTACACGGTACTCAAGACGCGACCGCACACACGTCGTAAACAACTAAGACCGCTGGTTCCGTAGAAGCAGGTTTTTTAAGCAGAAACAGTACTTCGTTGGCCCTCAGAACAGCAGCTGTGATTTGGATGGAGGGTTTGATGTTTGCCCTCATCTTTATCCTAAAACCTTGTGTTTCCGATGTTCCTTGGGACAAGGGGGAAAATCCCGGCTTTCCCATGTGTCTATGATGAGCCCCAACTTTCGTTACTGACCGTTGTTTGCAGTTGTTCAGTGGTAGTTCCCAAGTTACTGTCCAAAAGTGGATTCTATCTAGGTCTTCTTGTATGACCGGTTCGTTTGGAACGCCAACTAGCATTAAACCGTCTGTCAATATATAGCACTTACAAGACAGATAAAGCGCTAAGTCGTTGATAAGAATCAGTAGAAGCGACCCTTCTGGAATTCCACTACCCACAACCATTGAACAAGACTGGGAACCCTCTACTTGAACATAGAACCTTCGATCCTGGAGGTAAGCCCCTACCCAATTTAAAATACCTGGGGGACAGGTTGAACGTTTCAAGCTACTTGAGAAGTCTGTCGTTAGCCGAGCCAGTGTCTTGTAAAGTTTGAGTAGCGAACTCCCACTCTTTCCCTGTTGGTGACTTCATCAAGAAACGATATCAAATTTGATAAACAAGATCGTCTCTTCACAAATCCATGCTGCTGGGCTGCTAAAAGCGAAGTGACCCGCAATCTTGCCCCAGAGTATCCTTTCTATTCGTTTCAGTGACGGGCGTGAGACTACCAGGGCGGTAATTTATGATCTTTTCTGTCAACCTCCTCATATATAGGGGTGACCGCAACTACCTTTCATTCCTGCGGTAAGCTAGGTTCTTCTAAAGATGCCGTGAAAAACTGACTAGAATACCCCTCAAAACGCCAGTCAGCGGTTTAAAGAACCCCCGATGTGTAAGATTTGGCTCCGCTGCATTGTAGATATCTAACTTGGTTGGCTCCTCTCTTACCTCTGGTCATTACAGACGAAACTGGCTTGGTAAATAGTGTGCACTCTTTTAAAGAAAAAGACAAGGTTCTCAGCCTTCTCTTCGTTCGTGGTAGAATTCACACCCCTCTCACTACTAACACAGCTTCGAAAACATATCCTCTGCGCACAACAACGCTCAGAATCAGATATTTATAACTTATTCAGTGCGCCGTCGAGTTAGGTAGGCCCCCACTGTCAAGTGAGCCACTCTTGAGTGGTTGGTTTCAGGTAGAGTCCTACAAGAAAACCCTGTATTCTGTTGTCTCGCAGGTCAGATTTTTGAGTCAGATTCGGGGTGGAGTCCCTCAAACCAACCCCCTTCTGCGGCACAAACGACCAGGAAATATCAGAAGTTATCGTTCTCCATAAAGTGGCACTATTCACCCATCATGGACTTCTCCTTCTATTATGCTCTCCAAGCCTTCTCTCTTACATGTGCCTTCGGGCGATAACTGTTTTCTCAGGCCAAGACAACTGGCAAACACTGGTGCTTCCAATGTCCGCACTCTCCGAAAAGTCGGTCAGCAAGCTGCTCCGGCATCATCATCATCACCATAGACAGCAATGCATCAGTGGTTCACACTGATGCTTAACTGCCGCACAACCACGAAGAAAAAAAGCAAACCCTGTGTAGAAAGAGGAGAAAAGAAGGGGACGGGAAGAGACCTAACTACTGGGAAAATAGCTACGTCTATATTCAAACGTTTAATACCAAGGTGCTACGCCTTAGAGACAAACAACCAAGCTGCAAGTGAAAGTAAGGCGAGTGCTCTCGCAAGTTTGGAGCTTGATGTGCGCTTGTTTGTGATCGAACTGAGATAGGAATGACACTGAGTTCCAAAACAGAGCAACATTTGCTCGATTGGATCCCAGTGAACAGTCGCTTGTGCGCCGTCAGATTCCACACATCGTGAAAGTCTGTCAATGCAAATCAGAAAAGCGTTGTTTTCGTTATATCTACGTACTCACCAACGGACGGCTGTTCAAATGCTACCAGGATGCGTTCTATGTTAGACTCGCTCACATACTGAGACAGACTAATCACTCAGACATTACCATACCAGCGGTCGATTTGAATGCTCAACTTGGTCGTCTTTCTCCAGAGCAGAAGCGGCTGGGAGGTGTTTGGTGTCCGGGTACAACGCACTGACAATGGCGAAAGACTGCTACAGCTGTGTGCATTCCACGGTCTCTATGTCGAGCACCGCATTCCAACACAGGGAGAAGCACTACGTTACATGAAGACCTTGTACTTCTCAGTCGTGGACACAGCTTGATCGCATAACAGTCAGTGCCACTCTGTTAACGACTGTCGTGCCTTTTGGAACAGCCACCTGGACTTGGACCATGCTGTGGTGAGTGGTCATTTTGTTTTATCGTTTGCACAGAGAACATAAACTTGTTAGTGCGAGATACTTAAATGGCATTCGAGCGAGCAGAGTGTTAAGAACGCTTACCAGGAAATATTGATGAATGAGTAGCCCAGTTCGAGTCAAATGAAATCGCAACGAACACTGGGAAAAATCGTCGCAACTATGAAAACATGCCTTGAAGAGGTATGCTTCGAAAGAGCTGTACGTCAATAAACCTCATGAACAAGCGTCACTCGATCTCGTCTGGTTCTGAATATGATGACGACCGTCGAGAGTCTGAACGCAAGCTGAATATTAGGAAGTCCATTTTTTTCCGTCCAAAACCGCCTCCTACATCGAGAGAACGATTTTATCCAATCAGAAAGAGCGGAAATGTCATAAACAGTCAAGAAGCAACTTTCGCTATTGTTTTACCTGATCGGCCTATATTCCGTTATGCTTATCAGTGGCTTAGGGACCTTAACTATTGTTTTTGATAACTGTCCTTCGACCTTCCGATTCGAGAATGTTTGCAGGTCGTTATGATCATATAAATACCTTGTATTTGTCTCCTTGTGGCACACGTTGTTCGAGCGGAACAAAGCTGTTTTTTGCACCTGCCTTTTGGTTTGTCTTGGGAGCAGCTAAGAGGGACAATCGCGTCATTTCGGAACCGAAATCTTTCGTGTTATATATCGCAAGGAGAGTCCGATTTAAACCAAGTGCATTATTACACCGTGGACGAACCAGCATATTCTTTTGAAGGCTTAAAACATTGACTAAAAGCCTGCTCAAAGATCGTGAACACCACTTGGTCGAATAGTCGAAAGGGATGGAAGGAGCCATTTTATGTAAGATTAGTACAAAGTTTTTTCCGTTGATCCATGATTGTACTGGTCGTTGAGTCGGTGTAAGTGAGACCATAAGCGAAAACGATGGTTTATTCATCACCAATCACGCCGAATTGACAGGTGGGCTGAGCATTTTAAAGAACAGTTCAGCTGGTCTCGAACAAACCACATGGACGACGGGACCCGGATGATCAGTTATTGCGTTCCAGACGACCCTTTGTCGGAAATAGACGTAGTACTGGAGTGTAAGTTACTGAAGCGTTACAAGGCTCCTGGTCCAGACCTCCTCCCTCCTCCTGTGTTAAAGGATGGCGATGAAAGGTTGATATCAGGACTGACGAAACCCCTCTAGACAATTTGTGAAACTGAAGAGGTACCTCGTGATTGGTGCCTATCAACGGTAGTTTCCGTTCGCAAAAAGGAGGCCGAAGTCTGTGTGACAACCACAGAAGTATTACCCTAGTCTTTTGCATCCAAGTTACTCACTGGCTTCATTTTATGTCGGCTGACTGAGCCCACAGGAAGTAAGATACACAAAGAACCGGTAGGAATCCTGTCTGGTCGAGGGGTGTGTTGATCACATTTTCACCTTGCGACAAATCCTGGAACATTTGCACTCACAGACAGCCGACCGCCGCGGTCTTTTTAGATCTAAAGTTCGTTTGCGATTCGATAGCTCGTAACGTTTTCTGGAACTATTTTCTTTGTAACGGAGTACCAGAGGGAATGCGTGAATCTGTTAGGAACACTGTGTGCCAATTCTGCAAGCAGGATGAAAATTTATGGACAACTGACTCAGTCGTCTAGTGGTGTTCATCAAGGGCATCCGATCTCCCCTTTTTGTTCAATTTTGTCATGGATGACATTCTGGAACGTGTGCTTGAGAAATCCAGTGAAATCGATGTTAAGCTTCTTTCTGACGCTAGATTAACCGATCTGCAGTATGCGGATGACACTGTCTCACTTAGCCCCTCTGCTGATTACATGTAGATCACACTAGATACGGGGAGTGACCTGGCTGGTTTGTAAGGAATTCGCTTCGCACCCCTAAAGTACAATGTTGCTTTAAGACTGCGGCATTTCCACTCCTACTTTCTTGATTGCAGGTAATCCACTCAACTTGACAGTATCACTATAGCACTTTAGCGTTGCACTTTCAGCAGAAACTCCCGTCTTGATTACCTCAGAAGCATCCTTGCGAGCAACGGTAACCTGTCCTTCGCCTTGGTTAGCATTAGATGACCCCATTGGCCCCTCGCCAAGGCTGGTATGCTCCACAATGGCATTCACACAAAGATAACACTCACTGCAATGATTAATAACACCGTATTCCAATATTACCCAACTCGTTCTGAATGACTCCGTAGTTAAAATATTCATGATCTTCCAAACGCCGGTCTCCAAACTGAAAAATCTTGTCCATGCAAAAATTCCAACAGTATTCGAACTTACAACTGTCAACTTTCTATCGGTTTACCAGGCTTGTGGGCTCATAGGTGGAATATACTTGAATGCATTGAGTGGACGGGAAAGTAAACATTTAAAATACCACGACGACATACACAGACACTGAGTGCATAGATAACAGCTAAGTTGACAGAGCAGGTGGTACTACAAAACGGATAATTAAAAATTGTTTACCGACGGAAGTCGAAAGAATGAAGGGTTTATTAATAACGTGAAGTGACTTAAAAAAGTCCTATTCAACGGCAAAATGAAACGACATTTATCACCTTCGGTATACGATTACATACAATCGTAATGGGGCATTTATAAATGCTTCATTACCGACATCATCATAGGCACAAGTACCTCCTCAGTTCTGACGAAGGTGATCATTCATTAGGGCGTGGGATTAAAGTACATGGTCCACAATAATAATGGTGGTCACGCACCGTTCATCGCGTTTACTCGAGACTTATGTGCATTGGCTCAAAACAGGTATAAATGGATTGCTGCTTCACTCATCCTTTACAACACGAAATGCAAGCAAGACAAGTGGGGAAAAACTGCGTTGTTTGTAAAGAAATACATTACATTATTAGAATGTAATGAAATGCGATGCACATTTTGAACAATATAAATGAACCAGCCCATTATTGTACTACGTACGCACTCATTTCGTGCTCGAAGCGACATAACTGACCTCATGCGCCAGAATGTACTTTACTAGGCACCTACATAGCCAACACCATTCAATAGCCATTCAAACCAGGTGCACAGGCCGTAAAGTGGTGAAAGGCGAGCAGCGGTCCTCAACATTTTCTACTTCAAACGACCGATATCGACAGCATAGGCTAATTAGACTGCGAAAGACGACTAACACCACCCTAAAAGCTTGTCTACCCTGAAGATACATTACGAGATGCACAGACGTTAGCGCGCTTAGCAGCCCATACGTGAGGGCATATACGCAGAAAAATACAGAAAAACGTCCATAAGCACACTACGTACACGTATGTACCCACGAACATGGACTTATTCATACGCATATACATTTATTCACACATCATCTGACCATACAAAATGTCACATTCATAGGCATATCTAACTATATATATACAAATGTACGAATATAATTATCATCATACAAATCGACGCATGTATTTCTTCTCTTTCTATTTGAATATATGCACTACTACAGCGGAAAATTAATAATCATATGCTATTGACCGGAAAGCGCTTCCTGGGATTAATTAATTTGCCAATGGAATTATCCATCAACCAATCAGAAAAATCGACCGTTCAAATGAATTTTTCCCAAGTATGAAAGGATCCCGCTCCCCAAAGGCAAGCAGCATGTGCTCATTCGAAATCGAACCACCCGCAGTGACCTTGACTGATTCGGTTCAGTTTAGTTTGTAGTGATTTCAGTGATTTCAGCGATTTGTTCACGGGTTCGAGGTTGGAGGCCCAAGTCACCCGGATCCAGTCAGTTTGTCCGTTTCGATGTCAGCGGTGTTCTGTTGACCTAAAAGGCAGTCATTGAAAACAGGGTGTAGCACCGCTCTTGGGGGTTACAGGGAATACCGAGAACAGAGTAAATTAATCTAGCAAAGCAGAGTAAAATACTAATCTAACAACTTCTTAAGTA